>JAUTBT010085532.1:0-11551 GCA_032361225.1 Lepetodrilus schrolli | reverse complement strand
AGTCACTGAAAGTTTCAAACATTTTACACATTGCCTGATTTTAGAGATTGACTGTAACACACACACACACACACACATATATATATATATGAATGATGAGACAAGTTAAACTTTATAAAATAGGCACAGCTGCCAGTTTTAGTTTCCTATGTTGTCAAAATAGCTTTCTGTACCCTATTACAGTATTATGGTCTTTAGGTTCAGAAATGTTCAGAGTAAAGGGTTGTACTGGTACTAGTACTATTATGGCAATCAATTTGTATAAAATTGGAGAATAAGCCATAATAACTATGAGTTACAATACTACCAAAATACTTTGAGCATATACTTTCGAGTGTGGATTTGGCCGTTTATAATTACTCACATTATTGTAATGTAAAATGGCATGTCTAGTGCAGATATACCGAGGTTGATAATTGGACACTATGTGTACAGACAAGATACTCTGATCTCCACACATCTTGAACTTGCACAAGAAACCACAGATACCATGGAGTGATCTAAGATGGATCAATTTGTTTCCAAAATGGAACACTAATTGGCAGACTACAAATGTCATAGCATTGAAATCAATGAGAACATGCAAAGAAAATCCAGTTGCCCTTTTCTTGCTTAAATATGTGATAAATGATGAATACTGTTAGTAGAATATTTGTATTGGACTAATAATTTGTAATAATTGTAATAAGAGGTACTAGAGATTGTTTATAATTGTATATAGAGATTGTAGTCAAATTTAAGAAGAAATATACCTTTAAAGGGGTCTGATCAATTTGCAATCTCCAACATTTGAGTGGTGCAAATTAAAAAAATTGAGCTTGGTGAAGATGGAAAATTCACAGAAAATCCAATTGCTATTCTTTTTTTTCTTTCTTTTTTTTTGGAGTGGGGGTGGTTAAGGCAGTGGACATGAGTAGTGAAGGGGACAGTTTATGAAAAGGGGAAACTAATGAAAAAATATCAGATAGAAATGTAATTTGCCTTGTATAACACCTTCGTTGTTTCAATAATTAACAAAAGTGAATTATGTCTTTTTCAAATCACATTGATGTAATGGAATCGACGCTTCCAATATTGAAATTGTGAAAAGTGACTGAGTTGAGAGAGGCAGTGGGAGGGTGAGGGAGGGGGAGAGGATGAGGGAGGGGGTAGAGGAAGAGGAGAAGGAGGTGACAGGGCTGGTGGAATTGGACAGAGGAAGCAGGATTTCCAGGATGCTGTCATCGCTGCTTGTAACACAAGATCAATATCGTGTGATCTCCATGGATGAACTAATGTAGCCAATAATCACATAATGAATCCTTGGAGAGACAGCCACGTGATGGGCCCAAGCAGGTAGTTAGCTCACAATTACCCATCTAGCACTGCACATTTACCAGCCCAGAATGCCCATACTTAATGACTGCCTCCGAGGCAAGGCTGTCTATCAGCACCGCGGAGGGTATGGCGACCCTCGGTTTAGTCAAGGGGAAAACTGTGTATCATTCTGCCTCCGGGGGAAGACAGTTCTGTCAGCAGTAGTGATGGACAGGCAGAACCTTGACTGAATTAGTCATGGGGAAGACTCTGTATCATGCTGCCTCCTTGGGAAGACATTTCTGTCAGCTGGAGTGATATCAGACAGAACATGGGGAAACTCTGCATGCTGCAGGTCCAGAACTGTTTTCAGAAGAAACATGGGTCTCAGGATGTATACAGCTGAGAGCGGCCATTGTATGAATCTAAAGAAAATATTTGTGTTCGATGAAAATAAGGTCTTTGATGGGGGAAGATATCATTAAGATATGTAGGCTAAAGAAACATTACGATTGTTGTACCATTGCTTTGTAGTATAGGTTCACAAAGTATAGACAATATCTGACTTGAATGTAACGAAGAATATCCTTAAAATGTCCATCAAACCTCCAATTTTGGAAACAAATTCTCAGTATATATGACCTGACCAGCATTATTCTTTTATAAAACTAAACTCTGATGTCTTCTAGATTCTTCGCTATAAAGGACAGAAATATACATGTTCCAGAGGTATTTGAGCAAGGTCGAGATTTCAAAGAACTTTCTGCCATTGCTTCCATCAGATCAATGCCATGAAGTCTTGCGTGATGGCATTTACGTCTTGTTTGTAGAATGGAGTTCTATTTGACCCAGGGGAATTCTTATTCACATCAGTGATTTAAGATAATAAGACATGCAAACTTCTTCACATATCCAACCATGTTTTTTACCCCGCTATACATGGTTTCAGTTCTATGAAGTTTCCTTATTGTGAATCCAAGTAATTTTTGGAAGGAATCAAAGATATGGTAAAAGGATACATTAGTTTAACTGGCAATGTCTTGTTATATTCAGATATTTTAAGATTTAATAGTGTTAGATATTAAATATTATAATCAATAAACATAGACACATATCCTGTAAACTAAATTTCCTAATTATCTTTTTATAATGCTTTTCTTCTTTTTAAATAAGGTAAAATGAGTAATTATACTGGTATCTGTAGATAAGTGTCTCATGGATCTCACAAGCAGAAAAACTACATGTAATAGTTCTGGTATTGAAGCATGATTGAGGTCATGTACACACAAGGCTGAGCCAGAAAAACATGGAAGTGGGAGCAATGCTATTTTGTCGTAATTGGAGAAATAATATTAATAATTCACTTAATAATTCATGATTTTTTAAATAACAATATATAATTGTAAAACAGCCATTACTGACTATCCAAATATCTCATGACACTATTTGTATATGATAATGACACTTGTAACTGAGTTACATATTCAACTATAATGCTAATATAATTAGAAAGTGATGTTAAAGGAAATAATATTCATTTTATATACAATAATAATGTCTATGTAATGTTGTTGGTGTTATTATCTGGTTATCAAGTCTTCCACAGCTTACAGATTGCTTTCATGTTTATTTCATTAATTTCTAGAAATAGTTACTGTCGCTTTGTAATAACATATCTTGACAGATAGCTTACTATGGTGTGGTAATTACATACAGTAGATTTGACTTTGCTGGTGACTACAATTTGCTTCCTCAATGTGGTAGATAAATAATGCATACAGTAACATAGGTCTACATTTGTATTAGAATTCAGGTAAATAAATATTTATTATTTTTTTTAATAATAATGGATGTCAGATTCTGTAATGAACTACATGTACAGGTTTGTGGTTTATAATTCCACAACATGGTAATGTTATTCTGACTTGGTCACAATAATGAAAATTCTTCAAAAGAATACGACAAACACAGTGCCATTGTATGGCAGCTTAAGGTTTCCCAATGATCAGTTATGTATTATTGAAGTATTCATAAATGTTGATTCATCTACATAGAAAATGTCATTGTTTTCAACATACACCACCTTAATAGAAATTACTATTGCAAAGCACTTGTTCATTAACCTCATCACTACATACAACTCTTGTAGAATCAAGTGGATGTGGTTGACTTTTACATGATACTGGAAATGTTCTAAACAACAGGCCAAAACACCTCCATTAGCCTTGTACAAAGTCGTGGCATCTGGACACCCTTTTATGATAGCTCTCATACACTATGATGGAAGCTCTCATATCCACAATGAAAGGGTGAAGCTCATATCCACTATGAAAGGGTGAAGCTCTCATATCCACTATGAAAGGATGACCAGAACATGCTAAGAATACGGTAAATATTCGTCAAGATAAATGTATGAATCATCAACAAAGCATTATGAAGTGTCTGGGAAACTGTTCCTTGGTTTTATCGCTAATTTGTCCAAGGAAACAATTCCTGTGGAGCCTGTGGAAGTAGAAGAAACACCGAGCTCTGCATCCACAGACAATGAATGATTAAAGAAGGGAAATTGAGAAAGCGACCTGCAGATGAAAGCAAATCATGATCTGTCATGGTCTGGAAATGATTTCACAGCATGTGACTCTGCTGCCAACACTGATAGTTTGCTAAAGTTTGTGTGGCAATTTAAATCTAGGAGGAGGATGAGAAGATGCTACAGTAGAGTAGGCCAATGACAAGTGCTGGTGGTCAGATTAACCTTCTTACTGCTGGAGGCAAGCATAGCTGCCCTATAAAGATGCTAACTAGCAGTGAAAGGGTCAATGGTGCAATATATTTCCAGGAAATGCTGGTTTTCATCACCCTCTATAAAATTTTACTTCCACACAAATTATTTGCCAAATTTTGTCAACATCCAACTAAGATGATTAAAATTTACATTGATGGATCATAATTTCACCCCCAATAAAAATCCTGTTTGCATTATTATAGTTAAAATTGAAATAATCTATTATTATTTTACAAAATACAGAATTACAGAAATCAATATTTTACAATTGCATAGGGTCTTAAAATTGTGGAAATCTTGTGTTTCTCAGAAAATGTTCATCATAAAATTGGGCCAAATATTCCGAATACCTGAATTCTGATGTTTGGGAGTCCAGACAAGGATTCAATACTAAGACAAAATTAGCTCAAGCAAGCAATAATTAGTAATAATAACCCAATTAAATCCCAGGGACTGATGCAAAAGAAGGAAACGAAAATATATCTTATTGAATTTCCTTTGTCAGATTATCAATAAAACCCAGACACAAATGTTCCTGGACGTTTTATTGGCTGGATATTAATGCATCCAGTGATTTCATTGGAGCTTGGAGATATTTGTTGATCTGATGATCGCAGATGTACATCTTACAGCGTGGCAGATCATTAGATATAATATGTGAGATGGAATCATCATAAACAACATGGGAAATCGATGGGAACGCGGGAGTTTGGATTCGATTGGGGGACAAGATCAGGATCAATGTTTGGAGTGGAAATGAGCCATGGGTGCATCCCAATGTTTGATCTGTTTTCTCTGCTCCGGCTTGTCAAGAACAACTCCCCTGATGAGCATTTGGAAGCCAAGGAAGCCCCAGAAATTGACGGAGAAAATTAGGATGGGCTGCATCATGTTGGTGTAAATTGATAAAATTATTGTTGCATGCCTTGTGACTTGAAGTCAGACATATTTTTATGGGCTGTAAAGTAAAGTGGAATTCTGTACAGAAAATAAAATCAATGTTCCACTTAGTAATACGTACATCATAAATCTAGTGCCATTCAAATCAAAGTAATGTATCATAGTGATATTCATATGAATAAATCTAAATATATGGAATTTAGATTGATGTGGTTCTTACTATGTCTCACCACTCTCATTAGCATGTTGAACAAATGACGCTAAAAGTAATCACGTATGTTGACCCATCTTAGTACAAGCTGAAACCTTAAAGTGAATCCTGGTATTAGCTGGAATGGCTACTCAAGCTGTCTCAGACAATAATTACAACATCCACACAAGAATAGAACTGAAAAACAATGTCGGAGCATAATCTACATCAATAGTTGTTGTCCCAGCATTCTAGATTTCCTCCAAGGATATCATCAGAATGGGGCATACTTCTCTGAACATCCTCCTCAATGTGGCTTACATATCATCAAAATACTTACTCATCATCATTATTATTATTATTATTATTATTATTATTATTAAGTATTAATATTCTTATAATGACACACAGAATTATTCTTAAAGGCATACAATCACAGATTAAGTTATCGCTATGAATCGAATTGGAGTAAAAAATGCAAAGTACATGCACTTGACATACATATAATCACTTTTGTACCTCCAAATATCTTTTCACCGCTGTAAGATAGGTAAAATTCATTTGCAGTTTACATATCCAGTAAAACCCGAATAATCAGTTGGTAATGTACTGTAATATCTCAATTTTCTATAGTCTAATTCACTAAGGGGGATAACCCTAATCATTGAACACGGTCAAAATAACCTTTCATGACTACTGGTACCAATAAAGTTACGTAACTATGCATATTAATATATAATAAAATATGAAAACATTGAAAATCAGTGGGATATGTGGAAAATGTAGCTCATACCCAATATACTTGTGTAGACACATCAAATGTACATACATTCATGTAAAAATATGTTTGACCATGAAATATGTTAAACCTGTGATTATATGCCTTTAAAAGTAATCCTGCAGCCTCATGTATTGCTCTCTGTTATTATTTTTGTAGAATAAATGTGAAATACAATTTTCAACAGGTAAATCGACCTACATGTAATACAAGAAACTATTGTTATGAGTCCTGAAAGTAGTATTGAATATTCATGACTATTTTTGGTCTTCGAATAACGTTATTCTTAATCCAGAAAATGACATTCAGAACATCCCTGCAGGTCTTTCTCCACCTTTCCACTTGTGCAGTAATTGCCAGCATAAGTGGTCACGCTACTCCATACAACATCCCAAATGTGGCACAGGCAGCTGTGGAGCTCACACGGCCGTCTTTCTACTCATCTCCGCCACTTGTATTGAGCGATCCGGCAGACATGGCACGCAATAGGATCCACGCAGAGATCCCCTTTAATTTCCCCGACTGTATGAAGCCCATTTCTTCAAACGTCCGGCTAACAAGGGAAGTCCGTTGTAATGTGGAACATGGTGTTGGGAGCACATCTGACAAATGTTTGATATCTCGTGAATGCGTCTTGAGTCATCGAAAACCAGATCTCGGCAAGATAATCAAATGGAGCAAACCAGTGCCAGGCCGATACATATGCTTCCACTTTATGCATGAGTGGAAGTCGTGAAATTAGATTTTTGTATTCCATTGCAGGCTGAGGTGTATCAGACCTAGAGGGGCCATAATGGAATGATTCATTGGGATGGTATTGGAATACAGGAAATACATGGCAGAAATTAAAAATATATTTAGCACTATTGTGTGGCAGGGTGAGATTTACGAGGAGACGGCAGGGCTGTATATAAAGATTCCCTGCTCCTTCCTTGTAAACCTAACCCTACGACAATGGCGCCCGACCACGGACAAGGAGGATCGTATATCACACCTGGCTACAATTGCATAGAATACAAACTAAGCAAAAGAATAAATTTAATAACTGAAATGTTTGCTAACATTTATCTATGCTGAATTAATCATGTTCTGTTGTGTATGTAAACCTGAGTTGCATCTAGGATGGAGAAGGTTAAAGAGAGTAGCGTTAGGATGGTAAGAATTTTGTGGAAAAACAATTGAATTGGATTATAGCAAGTAATTCAATTGACTTGCATAAAATAAATTATTGTTTTTTTCTGATGTCACACAGAACGGGCTGTGATTCTGAATTATCCAGTAGTAAGAATGTTGAGATTTGCTATAAAAAATATGTTACCATTTAATGAAGTGTGTATGGAGTACTGAATTTAAAGCAGACTTGAATTAGGATGTTCTGTAGTATTCTACAATCATATCAACAACATGATCATCTAACAAGAGTTACAAATAGCATTATCCACAAGACGAATATGTTGATTAAACTTGGAAATACCAGACAAACAATTCTGAAGCTTTGGTTGGCTTTGGCTGTCTGTACGAACATATCGTAAACTACCATGCAAACAACCATATAGTACAAGCAACAATGAGATCTATCGGTCAGTCTGATGAGTCCAGACTGGGCCCTCAGTGGAGTCCGGACTCCAGACTCCTTCCACTGGATTCCATTCAATCAAGGATCCTTCTCTGGAGCACCATAAACACGACACAGAGCAGTACTTGGTCAACATGCATTATCTGCCCCTTTCATTAACCCATGGCACTTAGAAAGGCAGTAAATCCCTGCATATGACAACCCATTACTGGATAGTGTAACACTAACAGAGCCTGGGAAAGAACTTGCATTAGCAGGTTCCAGTGCGAGGTTATGATCCGGGGTTAACAAAAACATTATAGACATTGATGGGACTGCTAAATGACTAAGTGAAGAGTGCTTGGATTTTTTTTTGCATTGGAATTAGCAAATAAAACTAATTATATTTTGGATTCGTTCTAACATTATTACCAAAATTATTACAATTAAATATTTCCTAAAATGTATTCCCAATATTAGTGGTGTTCCTTTAAAATTGCAGCCCAAGAGGAACATTTCACATTTGGTTTTGACATATTACCGGTATATTGTACTACTATATCCACAGCACATATTTATCCTTAAGGAAGCAAAGTATAATAATTTGGACAAAAATTACAAATAATCATTAACATTTCAATTAACAGAATATATTAAAAATATTATGAGCTATAATTATCAACATCAGGTTACTGATAATGAAAACTCTTCAGTAATATTTGTATTAAAATAAAACGTAACATTAGTTGTCATACAGCTACGACATGTATCTTTCTAGAATAGTCCTTGTTCCTACACACCTAGCACCTGCTATACCTTGACACATATACCCACAGAGCATACAGCATGGTGCTACGTCCTGTCTGATTTGAATGCAGATCTCCTTAGACCGCCACAATCAGATCATGGCGAATAGCCTGCCTCTTGAGAGAATCCATTACCACACTGCTGGTTTCAGACATGGATTCATCTAATTTACTGCAATAATCAGATTTGACAAACTAACTCCAGACTTGATCAAGTGAGCAATACACCAGCAGATTGGCTGGGTGTGTACACAAACCACTCATGGCTGTCCTGACTGGGCAACATTGGACACTGATGGTGGCTCTTAGTACTGAAATACTTTGTTTGTAAGCCTTGCAATCTTGGCGTGGAGCAACCTAATGAAGCAAACAACCTGTGGAACTTGCCAAGCTGTGTTTCAAACTTTTGAGCCATGCTTCAAACTTCAACTGCCATGTTCTTGTATTAGATTAATGTCTATTTACAGACTTTGTTCAATGTAGAATGAAAACTTGAAAGTGTAGAGTGTGGGGAAATATAAATAATTAAATATGTTTGTAAAGTATATATTAATTCTAATTAATTCAGCTATTATTTTCAATTGTGGCACTAAAGTCAATGCCCTCCATTTCTCTGCATTTGTGGCTCTAAAGGAATATTTTCAATTTTGGCACATCATTAATTGAATGCCTTCCATATGTGGGACTAGAGGAATGTTTTCCAATGTGCCCCTACAAAAATAGATACTGCAGCTTTAATTATGCACTCTTACTACTATTTTCATTTGTGGCACAAAATGTAATAATCTCAATGCTGGTATTACCCAGTACTGAAAGGTCATTTCATTTGGCCAGAGGGGTGAAGTTAATTTCTGTAGAATCTCTGGATGTGTGATCATGAAATTGGAATTATTTTTTTACGAAACCACATTTGAATTTGACACGGAAATGCAACGACATGTGAAGCCTTCTGAATAAAATTGATAAATCATGCATGCATATTGTTGCTTAAATTGTGAAAAACAAATAATTGAAGGCTCAAGTCAAAGCCCAGTCCAGAGGCCTAATATCATCTCAGTGATAGAGATCAGTTTCAAATGCAGGCAAGATTGGAATGTCTGTATTGTGTACATTTACCTCCCTTACTTTATCTGTGTCAGCCATGGCTTGTGGGTCTTGATGTAATAGTGGTTGTTGCATGTTTTCCTATAATTAACAAATCACTGTGATAACACTGAAATACTATTCAAATTTATATAAAACCAATAACAACTACAGCAAAAAACCCCACAAAAAACATTTCAATTCTATACAAACATTTAGCTAGGGAGTCTAATTAACTAATTCCCACAAAATTTTAAGTTATAGCAATCAATTTTGGACCAATACATTTAAATGTGGAATCTGAAATTATGTCCAAATATATTATAAATGTCTAAAAGTGTTGCACTAAAAGCGCAATCCATTATCGCATTAGCGAGATTGTGATTCTAAAAGATGAAATAGCACTCATTATAGACATTTTTCTATAATATTCTAGCAAGCACTGTGAGTGATCAATGCTTCTTCACCGTGGAGCTGCTTCATCATTCTCATACAAACATGGTGTGAGATAGCGATCAACAGACTATAAAATTATAAAATAACATTTTGAATAGCTGGATCGACCATCGACACAGACACTTAGCTTTCTGTCCATTCGGTGGTCAACTTGACCAGCAGATTCCCCATCGTTATTATCCATTTATTAGCGGCAGTAAAAAGTAGAGGTTTTAAGAGAGATGGTTTGAGATGAAAAAAGTCACTTATTGTCTGAATAGTGCCACGCACGACTGCTTCACTGCCGGAACCATAATACAGGGTATAAAATAGAAGTAACGTATCTATTAAAGTGCCCCAGAATGTTAAGTGTTCAGGAAATGTGTTTATATTAGACTGTTCATAAACATGTGCATACTTGTTTACTACCAATATTGAGGCACAATGGATGCAAGTCTCTAAGTTGTCATGGCAATTGAAAACGTGGCTCAATTCATGTTGTTGCTCATTTGTCATGATGCGATAATTTCTCATTACGCAAAAGATTCTTAAGATAACAATTAAAGACCACACAACGTGACCATTGATCATCTCTTGCATAGTATCTCTATGTGACTAAAGGCTGTGCTTCACCATGCAATATGGTATTGTATTGTGGAGAAGGTAGCGGAGAACATCTCTATTATATGGTCTTTAGGAAAGCTACCAATTGCTGATGATGTTCAGGCTATAATAGTGGCCAAATAACATGCCTCTTTCACCATGGCCAGGGTTAATTGATTCATTATAGAACTGAATTCATTTGTTAATAAATTTGCAAATTACAACAGACCATAACTTGCATGTCTGTACTATGTTATTAAAGGTGGTGAAAGTAGTCATCTGGGAAAATACATTCTTAAATCTTTTCAACATTGCAATTGCTGGCTTATCCAAGATTAAATCATAGAAATATCCTGGGGTTGAAGTTTGTGTTAGAATTCCCACTGGTATTAATAATTTATCTAAAGAGTTTACATCATTACAGGAACATACATCCACAGGTGCTTGTCACAAATGCTGCATACCCTCGTAATATTATGTAACAGAATATTACATAATATTACATAATATTACAGAATATTACAGAATATCACATAATATTACATAATGTTACATACGGTTACATAATATTACATAATATCACATAATATTACATAATATCACATAATATCACATAATATTGCAATGGTATCCAATATGTGTGATAAGTGTCTGTAATATACCCACATGTCTGCTCTACATTGAATACAGTAAGTAAGTGTAAGTCTTAATATACACATTTCAAGCAAAAGATGCAACTGAAAAATTAGTACTATTTGCACAGTGCTGTACGCTAATGTAATGGAAATGAGAGAATAGGATGGACATGTCCTCTTAAACTAGTAGGACCTCTACTACAATACAAGTCTACAACTAACCAAGTGTTCTTGCCATTACAATGGATCATAGGGGGCGGGTGGTAGTGCAGTGGTAGAATGTTGGACTTTGGAGCCAAAGGTTCCAGGTTCAAATCCCACCCTGGGGGTCTGGATTCAATGTTCACGAAAGTTACCTTTCTGACATGATATTATTCTGACAAAACGGTCCCCTTTCCGTAATACAGAGAATCCACGTATGGACAACATACATGTATCAATCATAACTATCACGGAAGGAGGAGATGGGGTGGATGGACGGGTGA
>JAUTBT010085531.1:2500-11552 GCA_032361225.1 Lepetodrilus schrolli | reverse complement strand
CACACACACACACACACACACACACACACACACACACACACACACACACAAACACACACACACACACACACAGACACAGACACACACATACATACAGAGAGATAGAGACAAAGAGAGAGAGAGAGAGAGAGAGAGAGAGAGAGAGAGAGACAGACACAAACACACGCACGCACACACACCTTCACACCATCAACCAGTAGACTATGGAATGAGCTATTAAATGAAATTAGGCAGAGTGACACTTTATCAAGTTTTTAAATCTAGTATAAGGAACCGAGATGTTATCTCACATGACTATTATCCCTATGGGTCATGAACATATTGTATTTTACTCACTAAACTTAGATATTCCGTTAGTCCATTGAATATCGATTTGTTTAATATTGCTTCATGTCTATCTGGTAATCCATGTGAAAATGCTGTCCATTATTTAAATGGCTGTTCGAACTTACATGCATCAGAAAATTTCACTATTTTAGAGTTAGTACAGTTGTACATTAAGCAAAGCAAAATAGTTACTTAATATGCTTGTCTAAATATTTACAATTACAGAATATGTACATAGTTAGAGTTAGAGCCATCGGCTCGTTCAGACCAAGTCTAATGAGACACACATATGTTTGGTCAGTACGAATCATAGCCTATTGGAACAGTAACAATTATAGCCTATTGAAACAATTACTGTAGCAACAGTAACAAGTAACATTGGAACAGTAACAATTATAGCCTATTGAAACAGTTACTGTAGCAAGTATAGCCTATTGGAACTATAATATATTCAAACAGTGGCGGACCTGACAGGCATCCTTGCCCCCTTCTTCGAAGTACCCAGCACATAGTTGGGAGTCGACGATGTTGTTGTAGGAAGACTGGCATCTGGCCCATGGGATCAGTGGTACTTTTACCTTCTGCAGATGGTTCGGCTGATAGAGGTACGCTTCTAAAAAGAGAAAAGGGTATTTTGGCATATTACTATCCCCGTTATGTTTAGTAAGTTCGTGTCATGACATGCCTTACTTCATTATAAACCTTTGTTATGCGTTACTCATATATACGATAGACGTATACAGGACTTCATTTGAGATTATATCTGAGACCGGAAATGACACTGAAGAGCCGCTTATTAGTTAGAATAACACTGCTGGAGGAACACAGTATTGAAGAAGGGAACTGATATGTGTACGTATGAACTGTTTGAAAAATTATTTAATTACTGAAAAATGTACGACCGGGAAAAAAACATGAATGGAGGCATGGTCGTTCGCATTTAATTACTGTCGAATGTATGTCTAAAACCTAGAGGTCGCATTAAATTGATGATGCATTAAATAAGTGATTTACAGTAAATATAATACGTTTAACGACGAAGCAACCATGCTAATGCCACTACATGACTAGATATTGGTTGGTCAGACGAAATTCTGTCTGAAAATATATGCACTTGATTTGACTACACGAGTATTTTATACAACCAGATACGTATTCCTCATGTCCCACTAGTCATTAATAGTATAATATTTGAATGAATTCGACCAGAGTAGCTATGATAACCAGTAAATCATTACGTACCATCAGCGTTTTATACAAACCAGATAACTATTCCTCATGTGTCACTAGTTATAAGTATTTTGATATTCGATTGAATTTGATAAGAGTAGCTATAATTGCCAGTAAATAATTACGTACCGTCAGTAAGTCCCCAGCCCGCTACTATGCACTTCTGATTCGTCTTATAACGGTGGTTGGCGGGAGGCAGACATATCGGCTTCACACACTTTCCGAACTCCACCGGCTCCCGTAGTCGTAGAATGGCAATATCATTCACATCTGTAGGACGATAATAAAGCATGCAAACGTGGTATGGAAATGAGCATGTTTTATGCATACGAGCTATATCAAAATTGATGCACCTTTGCTGGAGTTCCAATGGATGTGTCTTAGTTATTTATTGAAGAATAGTATATCGTTAGATAATGATCCAATCATCCAAACCTCTTGCAAGATGTTTCTTCTTGGAACCAAGAGCTTAATGAAACACTTTAGTTTGACAGCAAAACAAGTTAGGTGTCCGGGCTCAAAAGTAAAACAGGACACCTGAGGTGAAAGTGTCCTGTCAGAATCCTGCAACAATGTTTCCATACGTTGCGGCAACATTTGTCTCCACAACACTTTGCTATACATTATTGTGCGACCGTATACGGAAAAGAACATGTTCCTATTCAAGGCGATTTCAATTTCGTCGTCGCAACACATGAGACAAGCGATTGTTCACTATACAATAGGCAACAAATATTGCAGCAGCTAACATTTCTTTTTGCCGTGTTTACCGTTTATAGAAAACAGGAATCACAAATAGAGTCAATGTACATAGTTGATAAAATATGTAACAGCATTGCCTGGAAAAGTATGTTAGATATGGGCAAGAGGCAGTCTATAACTGGAATTGGAAAAAGACAATGTATGTAGGACAACAGACGTGACCTGCTCGACGTCTTTTTAATTTTGTGACGTAATATTATCAATCATTAAATACATTTTTTTTCATTATACATGCTTTAAAGCTATGTAGTTCAGTTTAGATCGAACTTAACATTTCCGATTTGAAGCTGACTTATCCTAGTGCCAATATAGTGTACATTAACAGTACGTACAAGCCAAATACATATCTACATCATTTACCCCAGGTCTAAACCCGAATTTTCCACGCACTCACAAACACACACACACACACACACATACACACACACACACACGCATTAACTAACACACAAGCACACACACACACACACAAACACACACACACAAACAGACAGACATACAGACCAAGCCAGACCAGACCAGACAGATACACACACACACACACATACACACACACACGCAAACACAAAACACACACAAACAGAAATACCAGACAGACAGACATAGACAGACAGACAGACAGAGAGACAGACACAGACAGACCAGACCAGACCAGACCAGACCAGATGCACGCACACACACACACACACACACGCACACACACACATACATACATACACACAAATGTACAATGAAGATAAACTATATGTAACGACGTCACCCGTAAGCGTGGGTTCGTAATACACACCCGGAAGTACTTGAAGAAGGTGATGGCAACCTACCTCCCACGTTCAAGTGATGACTGATATGGTACTCGACCGTGGCGTTCTTTGTCCGCTGTCTATTGATGGATCCGTAGCCAACTTGCAACTCTTCCTGATCCGATATCCCCCTGCATTGGTTATATAATCCTATATAATCTGTACAATAGGTATATGATCACGGTATAGCGTCATAAAAGCTCCCGTGTTCACTAAAAGACTATATTAACGCAATATTGATACGAGAGTGGTCAGGTCTTGTAGTGGGTACTAAAGCTTCTAGAATTGGTTCCCTGTGCAGTAGTTGTATATGGAATGAGAACAAACAGGAACATTGATCTTATTATTTAGACTTCAGGATCTGAATTTCAATGATTACAGCAGAAACTGTATAACGCTATCATACCTGAGTACAGTCTGTCTCGCCAATGCTCTTGGAAAGGATTATGAATATCTAACATCTACACACACGTAGTAATATAGCAAGTAGGTCTATATAATTGGAGAGATTATCAAATAATCATCTCACTTGATACAGTGCGCGGCTGTGACGACGTGTCTCTCGTCGATGATGGCGCCCCCACATCTGAACTTCCGGTCCCGAAATATCACCACCGTCCACGGCAGCTCACACTCCCTGACGTCGCCGCCGCCCACGATGTACGTACTGATCCGGGGACCGGGTGCGGTGTCAGCAACGCCACACTTGCTGTCGATCTTCTCTGAGGGGAACATGATATTTATATCGATGAATTAGTTGTGAACTAATTACTTTACATGTAGCGTTAAGCATGTGGTGGTGGCGTGTGTGTGTGTGTGTGTGTGTGTGTGTGTGTGTGTGTGTGTCTGGTTCCCAGGGCGAGATACGAATATTAGTGAATGTATGCTTTTTAGAAATTATGGTATTCATTCATTATTTACTCGAGGAGCGTTATACAAATAGCAATAATATGCTTGAACATTAAAATGTTTAAACTCTTAAACGATTCGCTGTATCCTACAGGAAGTGGCTACAGTTTAGATTGTTTATCTTTGAATTGCCACTACGTATTATACTAGTATATGTTGTGGTGTCTACGGCTGTATTCGATTCATGACTCGATAAACCCTAGGGTGACACTCGAGTTATGAAATTATCAATAAACACCTCGTGTTCCGCCCGAGAGGTCAGGAGGTCAGGAGTATACTCCCTACTTCGGCAGGAGTAAACAGTTTGAGCTGCAAGCTGGCGAACGAAAGCACGAGTGCATTAAGAATAATATATATTCGTTTTCTTTTTTTCTTCTTTTTTTTTCTTTAAAAAAAATATGTTGACAATATATTCTGGGTGAGGAAGCAGTTAAGTCAATTTAATGATTGCTTTTTTTTCTTCACATATCAGGAATTCACTCGGTGTTTCTCCTGCCGTTCGATTCAAGTACTCACTCCGCATGGTCTATGACCTAACACTTGGGGCACTATATTCGTGAATCAAATACAACCTATGTGTCTATGTAACAGAAAGTATGTGAACGGTACCTTGACATCTACAGATGTAATAGTAGTTCTGACAGGTCTTGAACTTCCAACATTTCTGAAGTAGATCGCAAAAGCTGCATATACCTGTGATACAAGTGTACAGAATGTTATTAGTCTTTAGAACAAATATTATACCAGAAAACAATTGACTTATGAACTGCCACACGTTTATATCAACTCGCATAATGGACAGGAAGGGCATGTAGATATTTATAATAATATTATTATAATAACAATCAATTATAAAGAATGTTGGCACTTTATAGTAGTAATAGATGTGTAATAAGGTATACATTACGTTTACATTTGTTTTTGTATTTTTATGGCTATAGATAAACTTAAATATGGGCTGCTATAGATGAACTTAAATATTGCCTGCTATATATGAACTTAAATATTGCCTGAGGAAAATGAATTGACACTTACTTTGATTATTCGCCAAAGCCTTTGCGGCAAATATTCCTAGAAGTATCACCAATACTTTCATGATTATATTCTAGCAATTTATTCACGTCCATGCATTGCTTCCGGCCAAGATGGAATGATCAAGGGGCATTATTTGAGCGAATAATATACTTTAAATACCTTAAGAAGTGCCCTAAGCATTCGCTTTCTTAACAGGATTTCCGGTTAAACAAGAAAACTGCGTCCTCCTTTCTTTTCATAACCACTGTTAACTTCAGACCAAGCGTACACAATCTTGCGAGTAAACCAATTGTTTTATGTGCTCCATTACTGGGTGCAAATAGATATCTACTGTTGCGCTTAGCCCCCGAGAATAGAGGATTTGCTAGGAGACATCCCTGTCTTTTCTCAATGTGTGTGCAGTATTTAGTGATATACTATGGGGACAACGGTCCAATGGTGTCAGTTATACATTGGATAATGAACATCCGTCTCTGGAAGACTTGACGGCATCGAGGAGCTGGTATATTGCAAAGTTGTGGTTTGTAGGTGTGTACTTGTTAGAAGATAAATGCGCAGTTATGTTTTAAAACCAGTATAGCGATAATGTATCTTGATGTGCCTGTTAAGCAAGCAATATGCCATGCGTACATTTGAGAAGATAAATGCTTTGTTTTGCTTTTAAAAAAACCAGTATAGGTATCTTGACGTTTCGGTTAAGCAAAATAAAACTAGTCAAAGACTTGTCTTGCATAATTGTTTGTATACTGAACCCAGTTAGCAGTGGCAAATGGAGGTCGGATTAGGACCAATAGTTAATTAATTTGGCTTGTATTCAAATGAGACGACAACTAAAAGAAAATAAGAATACTTTAACAGTAAAATGGCTGTCATGTCATACATTTTCCCCCTAATTTTGTGTTTACAGCATTAAAGACATGTCATTCATGTCTAAATGAAACTTTCCATAACATATCAGTTCCAGACTTATTGTGATTTACACGGTCTGCACAAACTAGAAATGAAAATATTACCCTAGTAAAATTACATCCGTGTTATCAATAACTACCACGGGTCCCTTAAAAACATATCCATTTCGTCTTGATTAAAATATATTTAAAATAAACTCCCATGATATTGTATTTCGTTTAAAAAAAATCTAGTTGTGGTTTAAAACCGCTTTCAAGTTTCTTTCACTTATATCACAGCTTGTCAGTGAAAGGCATGGAAAACCCCGCATCATCCGTAGCTCTGAATGTTGCAGTAACCCTGTGAGCACCGGCTGATACTGACAGACCAAGGATAATAACTGTATTGCCACAGTACAGACAGTGCATCCTATACGGTAAGCGATACATCTAAAATCCTCATCGAAATATGCCATCCGTCTACTGTAGAAGCTATTTCTGATACTAAAACAAATCAAATAAATAACACCGGGATTGTGCGTTCTGATATTAGTATTTCTTTCAACTCTTTACGATTTAATTACTTAGATAATATCTGTAGAAAATGTATTTTTCCTTTAAAAACGTGACATACATACATGTACATCTATATATGTAGTTCTTTTAAGGTCATGTTAATATTTGTCAGGGCAAGTGCAGAGGTACAAGACATCTGGGAAGCCATACAACACGATTCTTTTCAAACTGACCACGTGTAGTTGGCCATTTGACGGCGTCAGCCTGATTATGTGTGGTGATGGACCGGGGAGGGGGGGGGGGATGTAATGGGTAATGGGATAACAAGGCCATTTGATTGTCGTACAACTGACTGACGAAGCTTTTAATTACGATCTTCTTTTATTTGTATTTTTTTATGTTGTCTATGGGTGATACGTTAATAAATATATCCGCCTGTCTGTTGAACACAATGTGAGTGAATTCCAATGTGAAATCCTAATAATATAAAGAATGGAAACACAAGTAAAGGATGACGGAGTTGCATAGTTTTACAGAGTAATATCGTACGTATAAATATGCTAATTGTGTCAGTAAACACATTCAATGAAAGCTCGTAGCTCTACTCAATAATTCTCAAACAATGTTATACATTAAATTATATATATAAATATTTTATTTCGCTACAAAAGCAATGTGTGTGTGTAATCTACTTCTTCCTCTTGCCCAATGTGCTTGAATTACCGTAGCCGACATATATCATAGTACATTTTTGAAAGGTTAAACGGAGATATTTAAAAATTGGATGTAATATTGTCTGCGTTGCGCAATTCATATTGTGTATTTCACGGTTATCGATATTTATAGCAATGCTAATTTTGTTTTTGCATAAATTTACGAAATGTGCAGTACGTTGCTTATCTGTCGGGATTAAATTGATATGATTTATTTTACATGGAAAGTAGTTAATCAATTATTGAAGTTAACTATTCTTGCTGAATATAATGTAAAATATAATACTAACTCTAGCGATACAAATTGTCCGAATGTCGTTATGCTCTGTTTCAAATACTTGAACACTCGCAGAGAGACACCATGTGTAGATCTCTACCAGAGAAGGCATGCTGTGGGTATAAATTTATATATTCAACATTCTTTATGGTATTCTCCACCCGAAATTCAGTTGTCAATAATACTTGACAAATGTTAAACAACATATGAACATTCGCACCATTCAATACCTTTCTGAAAAAAAATTAAGACGATAGCAGCATGGCAAGATAATAAATGTTCATATGTGTAAATCACATGATTATAGTTTTTCAAAATACAATGAGGTCAATAAATGAATCATTGATGTACTTTCGGTAATTATTTTTTGAAACCATTTCGTGATGTGGCGGTCTGCATCTGCCAAGTCTAACTGATCGCCAAACATTCCGCCATGCCATCCACCAGACCTAGTATAATGAGATAGCTTACTGCAGGATTAATCATTGGAACAGATATAAAGCAAGGGCTCGTTCCTCCAATAACGAATCCCATACACGTGTCATTTGTTAGGTTAAGCTTCTGGGTCGGTCAGCATTACAGACGAAACAAACACAACAAACCTTGTCGCAAAGAAAAAAGTAAGCGTCTGAACAATGTACTATTCATTGTTTGCCACTGACGTCTTTGTTATCTTGAGCTTGGAGAGTAAAACCGAGAATATAATCCAGCGTTTACATTTGAACAGTGACAATAATAGTAATCATAAATTAAATAATTCATGAACGAGTAGTACATTACCTATACAGACAAGAATCGAGCAATTAACTTCATCCCCTCTTGATGTTCTGCTCTTATTTTAGTCGTGTTTGTGTGTAGTTAGATAACTAACGGTAGTCCCCGCAAGGAAATAGTGTGGGTGATTCGTCAACTCATAAAGTCGCATTTAGCAGTGAGTAATCAAAACTCCATGACATTTGAGTAGTGAGGTCATGATGCTTTGCTTAGGCTCGTGACCTTCCAGTGTACCCTGCATTACGCAACCAGTGCCAGATATTCTACCATCTTCGAGTGCCAGTAGCATGTTTGCAGCAGAAAACAATGAAGATAAAAGATCCTATCTCCAGACGTGGTAGATACATCAAAGGCGTGAATCATCAAGGATACGAGGTGTTGCATTGATGTCGATCGCTCAGAATAGAACAGGGATATAAATCCCACATCACTATTCCCTTGACTGTACGTTCAGTTCATTGGTCCATATTGATGTAGAAAACACCTAGAATCACATTGCGAAAACATAATGCAACAGTTTCTTCAATAAGAAGAAGAAACATTGTGACATATGCTGAAGCGAATTTGATTGATCCGTAAATATCCACAATGAACATCGAACTGCGACAAGGAAAGCTATTTGGACTTCTTTTCTTGTCATGTGTGTTAAAATTTGGATGTGAGTACATTAATAATGTATATTTAGTTTTATTTCAGTCTTCTTTTGAATCCACTTTTAAAAAGAAAGAAAGTAGATGTGTGTCTGAACTTAATTTTATTTCACTATTTAATAATGATTTTAATATGCTTTAAACTGTATACTTCATGCCAAAACTCATATAC
>JAUTBT010085530.1:0-11552 GCA_032361225.1 Lepetodrilus schrolli | reverse complement strand
TTGTAGATATTCACACAGGATTGCATATATTTGTATATGTATTAACACAGAATTGTGTGAATACCTATAAAAATGTAGACATTATCTTCATTTTCACGACATCGGTAACCCTTTGTGGAGGACAATTTGACTACTTTCCGGATCATAATTTTTTCCCCCATGAAGACTTAACGATGTTGTTACTTATACAACAGTTACATGGCCTCAGAGTCGCTATGGATACCAGAGGAACTCTTCATACAATTACCTGATGGAGATGCAAATAACTATGATGTCTTAAGAAGTAATTGAGTCTTGATCTGCAATCGGTGCCTTCTTGACCTCGTGTTTGATTTGTCAGAATTCCGGCATACTTCCATTGATTTCCAGTAATGTTATTCATTGCGAAGATAACATTGTCTGTTTACTGCCAGTTCTGTGCTGTGAACTGCGACATATTTTCTTCATTTGAAAGTCCGAGGAACATTTGTGACGCGAGTCGTACCACGCAACTGTCCCCCATGGGGGAATGAAGGTTAATTAAAGCAATCGTATTACCTCCCAAATTAGAATTAGGCTATTCTCGGAAAATTATGTATGAATTGGTGAACCTCAGATATATTTTAAGTTTGTACGGATTTCAGTTGTCGACAATGTGATGGTTAACGTTTTCTTGTGTACGAAGGACCTAATATTATATTCATATTTCAATGTTATTTTTAATTTATGAAATAAGCATAGGTTTGACATTAATCTATCCTGTACATTATTGCTATAATTTCAATGTGTAACTGTATAAATAAAGTGAACATAAATTCATATTTTTTTTCTAGTTAGGCCATAATTGTTTGATTCCCTGGTTTACGGATTTTTCTATGATCATTTTGGCTAGGGCGGTTGAAAGTATAAAGAAATATAATTTGATATTTTGACCCTTCATAAATAAAAATAATTGGAGATTATGAATTGTTGGTTGACAGAAAATAAATATAACTGATCAATATAATTGTCAGTAATTGTTATTAACACCAGTACACATAAGTTGTTTTGATTTGAATGCTTGTTAATAGCAATAATTGTTATAAATTATACTTTTATTTTACATATTTACCAGTAAGTAATAAAATTGGCTGCAGCTTCGTGTCCACCATTGCCTGCCAGTCTTTGTTCATGTTCAATGATGGGTTATACAACATTTTCCTTCACCGTTTATTATTAAATTTTCAAAAGACCTGTGCACTATAATTATATATATATAATCTCACCCAAGTGCAAATACTGTTTTCTTATTCAACTCAGAATTGTAGATCTACTCAAATCCTTGAGTACATACTCAGTTGAGATTTGTGCAAGTTGGTGATTACGAAACTCTGTGAGTACATGCTCAAGTGAGCACAGAGTCGAGTTTACAGTCGAGTACGTTTTTGTACTCGACACGTTTTTTTTTCTGGGGTCATAAGCAGCATTTTGGAACTCTTTGGTATAATTAGACGTTGATATTCTTTAGATTGACACATATGTAATACCTATAGTACACTTCAATACATCTTTATTGCATGGTGTTTTCACATTGATTGTTTGTTCTATGAAAAATAAATCTCTTGTAGTTGTACTTATGCAGCGAATTCCAGAATTTAAAAAAATTCAGCGAGACCTATTTTTTAGAGTAAAAAATGGGGTCCACGGTTGACCAAGCGGTTTAACCGAATGCGCGATGTAATGAAGGACGTTATGCCCCCAAAATATTTATTTTGACTTTCCATTTATGTTATACATGTAACATAAATATACATTTTTACTGATGTTCATTTTGTCCTTTTGGAGCATAATGGATTTCACGGTCTTTTTGGTGCAAGATAAATTCAGGGTTATTCTAAGAAATCGATTAAACCTACCAGTATTTGGAAATGTTATTACCAAGATTAGATACAAATGTTGAAAATACATTTCTATTTAAATACAAACATTTACTATACATACATGTATCTAACATTATATACCCATGATTCCGCTCTTATCAAACACAGTTAAATACATTATATTATTATATAATATCCAAAATTTCTGCAGAAATGGATAAAATATTAACGCATTTACCCAAATTAATGCCAATTTTATAATACAAATTTGACAATTTCTTTTTATATTGAATAGTACAAACGGAGATCCTTCAAAATGGATATTGCCTTTGGGAATTACAGGTTCATGTGGCAGTTATCATCTCCCTTGTTTTACAATTTTAAGGAACCATGTGTTCTCGTCTGCCGTGACCTATGCACATGAATGCATTCTCCCTGGAGGTGTATTCAGGTGTATTCAGGTGTATTCACGTGTACACATGTCTACACACCCCACTGTCTACATCTGGTACATCTTCAGATGATTTATTAATACAACATTATTAGACTCCATACAGAAATTACCTGGCAAGTTATGTTTAGCATAAGCTCTTGTACATGACTCTGTATATTTCCCACCTTTGACCAATCAGGTGGCTTAGATTTCTTCGGCTTTGATCTACTACCTTGAGGTGGCACCCCCCACTGAAGATAGTGGGAGGGGGGAGGAGGGGGGGGGGGGCTTCTCTATAATACTAACACTAGGTGGATGAGTGCAAGATGTTAGTGTCTTGTTAACTCTTTAACTGCAAATTCATGGTCAATGTATGATAATTTTGGTAAAGATCGATATGCACAATGTGTGAAGTATCGCACCACGCATTGTTCTGGTCAGAAATTAAAAGAATTTATCGTGCATGTGAAGACTAATTTGTCTTGACATATGGGTGAAATATTCCCACAGTGACGTAAAACGTTAAATAAATAATAGTAAATAAAATACACTTGAATGGTAATAACACCAATTTCTCGACATCTTTGAATGACTCATGATGAGTCGGGTATTATGGCCACTGTGGTAATTATTTTCCAATATTGTTTGCAACTGGATGCTCCTGTAATGAAATGGCACAACCCTAAGGCAACCGTGACTCTAAACTTTGTAATGATTTGTTTTAACATTTTATTGACAATCATTATTGTGGCTTGCAATCTTTCCCAACATGACGTGTGACAGACATGTTCAAGTCAAGGGTGTGCTCGATTCACTCACTCTGAGTACTCCAATGTTCCATACTTACCATGCAGTTTATAGTTAATGAAACAATGCGGACACACCGATAAAAAATAAAACACTTGTGTCCTATTTAAATACAATTTTTAAATATTGCTATATAAGCTGTGTACTGTTTATGTGGTTAATATTAGTTTCTGACTCAACTCGCCTGAGTAAGGTATCAACTGGAGATTGTCAGATTATGAAAGCAGCTCTAAATTCCAGTTTTAGAAAATAATAATACTTTAAGCTGTCTACAACACTTTATGCTGTAAGCCGTCTACTGTTTATGGGGTTAATACTAGCTGCGGACTCACCAGAGTTGTGAATCAGCTGGAGATCATCACATCATTGGCTGCTATCATATCGGACCCACTTACCTTCACTCTACACAGTGGTCCTGTCCTACTCAGACAGGAGCCATAGGTACCTTGGTGCTTCACATAGACTTCACATAGACTTCACATAGATCTAGTGCCGAGTTCTACTCCTCGCCTAATCGAAAACATCTCTTCACCCAGGTTACTGGACATCTCATCTTATAATTTTTGATAGAAATTCGTTTGTATCAAAAGTTTTAATTATCTTTAACCATTTCATAGTTAAATACATTCATATTGTTCACACTATCAATTCCATTTTTACCAATAGTTATTAAATAATTCTTAGTATTCTATCACCTACTTCAATTTTAATAAATTTTTGCCATGTTTTTAATGCTGCTATTTATTTAAAACCATGTGTGTGTGTATCCTATGTCATGCACTAGCGAGCTAGGATTTCTTATACAAAACATAATACGAATATTACATAGATCAAACACAAATATACTTATTGTGGCCAATAAGAATTATTTTATAGTATAAATAAATATTATTCTCAACTATGGGTGAAAGATTCATGTTGTGATGTAAAACAATAATTCACTCACTCACACAGATCTAAGTCTGCTGTGGACTTGTTAAATGATGTGCTATGAAATAATGAAAACACAGAGTGTTTAGCATTGAAGATATTGACATACATATAACATTGTTCAGGGCCCTTTCCACAGACGGTTGGTAGCAAAACGAGAGTCTTAACTCCATCCATACTCAGTTCACTGCTCCCCATTATACAGGGAGTGAAGACCCTTCCAGCTCCCTATATGCCACTTGCCATTATCGAAGACAAAGTGTCTTCACAGGGATTGCAATGATTACATAAACATGGTGATTCTGTTTCCGTGGGGACATAAGTGCAACAGCCAATGTTTGATAATTATTGTGAACAGTGGAAGAGTTGGGACATTGGGACATCATTCTTAGAATCCCCGTTGAGACATAAATGACAGAATGTAGTCTGAGCAATTATAGCCATTAAATAATTTGTAGAAGGGAAGCAGTTACAAGGTGATGGTGTCTGAATCAATTTCGCATTTGAATAAATAAATAAAAGAACGAAAATATATGTTCATTTCACCCTTTTGTTGAAGAATTCATCAAAGTCGTTCCTTCATCTGGGACATCTGTGATTGCCTGCAGCAGGTAGCAGGTTAAACCGCAGACAAGCCGGGAGTTAATTGCATTCGTTGTAAACAAACAAACCTGTATTCTGGGACACTTGGAGGATTTCCTGCTAGATATCTGCGGAAGATCAAATACTGGGCACAGCGGATTGCCCCGAGACAATAAGTGCTGGCTTTGACCCACTGACTAGGTTAACCTTCTATACTTTCTGGCTGAATAAAAAAAAAAATTGTTGCTGCTCAGTATGACTTGGTTAACCCTATGACTGCTGGATTAATAAATAAAAAATTGTTGCTCATCAGTATGACTTGGTTAACCCTATGACTGCTGGATTAATAGCAAAAATACTGTTGCTTAGTATGACTTGGTTAACGCTATCACTGCTGAAAATAAATAAAAAGATAAAATTAGTAAAATTGTACTGTCATGATCATTGGAGCTTAATCGTATTTTCTTTCACAAGTGTAATTTAAAATAAATTTGGTAAGTTGACTGACTGCTGTGGATATGTTGTGTTACGTGCAAGTGCAATGGCTGCAGAATCATGCGTTTGAAATGCTGAGTATTGCTACGGTTGGGTGTGAAGTTATTCGTTGTATTCAATGACTGATTGTGCAGTACTGCAACAGACCATCGCCACTATTTACCCAGACGTTTGTCTGCAATTTCCCCAGATGTTTGTCTGCAATTCCCCCAAATAGTTTGTCTGCAATTTCGCCAGACATTTTGTCTGACAATTTTAACAGATGTTGTTTGTAAACATATTAAGACATAATGTAAAACATCAAAAATTATTCAATCAAAAGAGTATTTCCATGTTTTATATTAAAAAGAAAGAAATATCAGGTGCATGTGTGTGGAACAGGACCACGTGCTGACCTGAGTTGCTGGATTGTGAGTCCAATCCTCTACCGAATGAGCCAAAGGGGTAACCCCGCTGGCCGAGACCAGTAGAAGCATCTTATATCACCACGGTTACGTATGCTTGTCAACACATGTGTCATATTTCAATAGTAAGATATCAATTAGTTCAGTGGTGAGATAACAAACAACTTTTTGCTAGAGGAAAACAATGATGTATTTTAGTGGGTTTTATTACTACTGAACTGAACTGAACTGAACTGAACTGAACTGAACTTTATTCACTATGGCTATGAGATTACAACAGCAGGAGAGGTTTACAGGTGGAGAAATCGTACTGAAAATACAAGTGTTGCTTGTCATTGCAGACCGTGCAGATTCCCGGTCATTTGTCAGAATAATTACTTATCACTCTTGTAACATTACAACAACGAAGGCATACAAAATGTGAAAACAGGTAGACAGTTGTTTGTAGGTGTTTGTGCGTGAGTATGTATGTTTATACTGACGAAGAAAGAGATGAGATATGAGAGAGAAATAAAGAGGAAATAAGTAGGAGAGAGAAAGCAAGAAAAAACATATGAGCCGAGATTATCTTCGAGATGCCCGCACCATCTATTTGCGGCACGGTTACGGAGCGCGGTATTAGTGCCGCGCTTGGAGTAATTAATGCCCGATGACGGCGGAATGCGTGCACCACAGTGTGTTTGTTTGTTGCACAGATCGAGATGTTGACGCCAAAACAGAACGGCTCCGTAGACCCAGACGGAGAGCAGGGGGAAGACTCGGATATCAAGAGGACGCAGTCCTCCTCCGCCATCAAGGGCATGTGGAAAAAGGCCTTCAAGAATCTCAAGAGCAACGAGAAACAATCGTGGGTGAGTACATGTTTTGAAAGAAAGCAATGAGAAACAATCGTGGGTGAGTAATGTTTTGAAAAAGCAATGAGAAACAATCGTGGGTGAGTACATGTTTTAAAAAGCAATGAGAAACAATCGTGGGTCAGTACATGTTTTAAAAAAGCAATAAAAAACAATCGTGGCTGAGAACATGTTTTAAAAAAACGCAATGAAAAACAATCGTGGGTGAGTACATGTTTTTTAAAGGCCTTCAAAAGGTTTAAGAGCAATCAGATTCTTTAGAGCAATCAGATTCTTTAGAGCAATCAGAATCAATTGTGGGTGGATATTTTCACTTCTATTTGTTTTGTTCTAAGAGTTTATTTTACTTACGGCAAGGTAATAATGAGGATTATTGTAGGATTTTCCACGAATACCATTCTCAATGATGCGCACACTTCAGAGACCAATATAACTCTGAAGATCTATCTTGAGTATATTTCATCTGAAAATTAGTCCAAATACAACTTGTCTTGGGATATATTTAGGCACATTGGTATGTAGCATTACCCATAACATTGGTACATAGACCTAAATGATAGGGATGCTCGGAGAAGATTTACATAGCTGATCCTCCTGGAACAAACACCTAGAGGAAATAGTTCCACACATTACCACAGGAATCTGTTGTCTGAGTGAGTGATTCCAAGTACTGTTTTGGTCATGGATCATTGGAACAATGTCCTCAGAATGCAAGGTCTGCTGAAAATAATATATATAGCGAATTCTCCACAGGGAAGTTGTCCTTGAAAGACCAATGTGTTCCAGAAAATTAATGTCTGTCAGAAAGTGGGGCATTTGTTATTTGTTATGTTTTTAATTTGATAACTGAAAAGTTGTATTTTCAGGGGAGGTTAATTTAATGTTTTGAATGGTTTTGAATACTGCTAGTTGCAATTACACATAGTAATGCAAAAATGGATGTTTATTACAATTGTTCTGAGACAAAAAGTAATCATTAACCTTTTCTATGCTGAGGCAACTGGAGATGTACTATGGTGTTTGAGATTAATCCAGCAGGGTGAGAGTTAAGGGCTGAAGATGGCCACCTAAATGTGACACAGAATCTGCCACCTAAATATGACAAAGAAACATCCACTTATATGTGACACAGAAACTTCCATCTAAATGTGACACATAATCTGCCACCTAAATGTGACAAAGAAACATCCACCTATATGTGACACAGAAACTTCCACCTAAATGTGACACATTCATCACAGGCTTCAGGCCTTTCTTGATGGTAGCAACTATATCTCAAAGTTTACCATTTTCAAGACAGCTATGTTCCTGAGGTTAGACCCTACCATCCTGAGATCTGAACCCAAGTTGCCTGGTGGGAATTTTCTGACACACTACCAACTTAGCCAAAGGGTTAACCCCTGGTCGCCAAGACCTGTGAGAACACACTACACAAGGCTACACTGAGGTACTGTGACCAACATGATAAATTAACTGCAAAGGCAACGTTGAGGAATCAAGAACTGGACCTTTGAAGCTGTTTTTGACACTGTTATTGAATCTGTTTTTGAAGCTGTTATTGAAGCTGGGTTTTTTATCTGTTTTTGAAGCAGCCTTTGAAGTATTTTGAAGCTGTTATTGAAGCTGTTATTGAAGCTGTTATTGAAGCTGTTTTTGAAGCTATTGAAGCTATTTTTTAAGCTGTTTTTTTTATCTTTTTTTTGAACCAGCCTTTGAAGTATTTTTAATCTGTTTTTGAAGCTGTTATTGAAGCTGTTTTTTGAAGCTGTCTTTTTAATCTGTTTTTGAAGCAGCCTTTGAAGTATTTTGAAGCTGTTTTTGAAGCTGTTATTGAAGCTGTTTTTGAAGCTGGTTTTTTTTCATCTCTTTTGGACGCAGCCTTTGAAGTATTTTGAAGCTGTTTTTGAAGCTATTTTTGAAGGTGTCATTGAAGCTGTTTTTGAAGTGTTTTTGAAGTGCTGAAATGATGACAGTAAGGCACATGTTGTGTCCTGACAGGTGTGTTCTGTTTTGTACATTCAACATCTTAAAGTCACTGTGCCAACATCTTGGATATAAATTTGCACAAAAACGTCACCAACAGTTTACCCAGTGGAACGGATGCTTATGGATACCTCTTCAGTGATGTGGCTTTCATGTGGTTACAGAATCATTCTGTGGCGTTAACCTTATCATTACTCCACAGGACATCTCTGGACACAGCTGGAAGAGGGTGAATTTTAGTACAGAATTATAAGTGTGCCAAGTGATCCTACGTTACATTTATATATCAAATTTAGTCCAAGATGATCATCAATATCTGTAATTGTATGATGGTAATGTAAGTCTACCAAAGAAAATTGATATCCAGTAATATTAAACAATGGTCTGACTATTCCAAGAACCAGGCTAAATCTACATAGAGTTTGTGTAACAGAATGTAAGACTTGCTTCAATCAACAAAGATCTAGCAGCATAAAACATAGAACCTGCAATATCATACACACATTTCAATGAACCAGCATAATGACGTCAGCAATAATATGATATGCACTGGTTATGAAAACCGATTAGCTTGATGAAGGATACTTGCTGATGTACTTTCTAGGTGTAGTGTAGACATACAACTGTTTTATGTTACAAGATCTCAGTTTTCTTTGGTAGGCTTGTCATTTGAAGACAGGAGGTGGGAGAAAACTGGCACACTATATGCTGATGTTGCCAACTGTTTCAGTGCCAAGGGATGCATCTATTGTCAGATAGTATTACCAGAACGTGTGCCAGAATATTGATACCAACATGCATTTAAAGCTGCACTGCCATCTACAGAATAATGCATTTAGAGTTTCACTGCCATCCAGAGAATAATACATTTAGAGTTTCACTGCCATCTAGAGAATAATACATTTAGGATTTAACTGCTGTCTAGAGAATAATACATTTAGAGTTTCACTACCATCTAGAGAATAATACATTTAGGATTTCACTGCTGTCTAGAGAATAATACATTTAGAGTTTTACTGCCATCTAGAGAATAATGCTTTTAGAGTTTCACTGCCATCTAGAGAATAATACATTTAGAGTTTCACTGCCATCTAGAGAATAATACATTTAGAGTTTCACTGCTGTCTAGAGAATAATACATTTAGAGTTTCACTGCCATCTAGAGAATAATGCATTTAAAGCTGCACTACTGTCTACAGAATAATTTTTTAAATGTACATAATATTACTAAAATATGTTGAATAGTAACTAGAAGTGCCAGCATTTAGAATTTCTATCTACAGAACTAAAAAAATAACTGATTGTCAGTATGTGTGTAGGATGTGAACCAGTATCAGAAGTAGTTAGTGGTTGTTTTAGACGACCTCTACACACTGAGCTGTGGGTGCTATTTATGTAGTGAAGACAGTTCACAATGTCTTTTGGTGGTAATCGGTTTTGCCAGACTCATGAAATTGGAATATTTAAGAGAGTTTTTATTAAGTGTGACCTGAGTCCTACCTGACCTTTAAATCTTAATTCTCAGTGATTGTGACCTACCACTTAGAAAAATAAAAATAAAAAATTCATATTTTAAATTTAAAGTTTGTTTTTTTTAATTTATTGTTATTTTTATATATTTTTTACAAATATTTACGTTTAACAATAATGATAATGAAATGTCAGTAAAGCTACCATCACTGTCAATTGCTAGATGTTTCATGTTACTGTTATCTCTATTGGGTGTTGAATTTCAAATCTTAATGCACATCTATGACGTGTTTTAACGCTCTGGTATGTTTCAATTTTTAATGCTATTTACGCATGCAGTTGATTGACGTTATCATGTTATCGTGTTATCATGTTATTGACGTTATCGTGTTATCGTGTTATCATGTTATCATTGCAGAAGAAGGGCAGCTTGAGAAGGAAAGATTCCAAAGATCAGGAGGATGGTGACTCGGAAGGAAGTGAGTGAATCAGGCGGGGTGAGGTTGTGCTGGATGGTTGGTGGGGTGGGATGGGGTGGGGTGAGGTTGTGTTTGATGGTTGGTGGGGTGGGGTAGGGTGGGGTGAGGTTGTGTTGGATGGTTGGTGGGGTGGGGTAGGGTGGGGTGAGGTTGTGCTGGATGGATGATGGGGTGGGGTGGGGTGGGGTTGTGCTGGATGGTTGGTGGGGTGGGGTGGGGCGGGACGAGGTTGTGCTGGATGGATGAGGGGTGGGGTGGGATGGCAATAGGAAAGAGTCACTTTTGAGATTCTTTTCACTGATATCATGGCGTGTCAGTTTAGGACAGGAGGAAACCTGCAACATCCATAGCATTTCATAGCAATGCAGTTATCATCCTTAGTCTGTCAGTACCAGCCAGTGCTCACAAGTTTACTGCAACATTCAGTGCTATGGATGTCACAAGTTTCCTCCTGCCCTAAACTGACAAGCCATGATATAAATGAAAGAGTCTTGAAAGTCATCCTCCACTTTTTGCCTCAATATCAGTTCTGGATTCAAATTCAGGAATGTCATTAGGTCATAAAAATGGGGATTGTATTGGTGTATATTGGTGTATACTGAATCAATGCAAAGTAGACAAACTTTTAAAGTGCACCAAGTAATGACCCAGTCATGAACTTTCATTATCCTTTGCTTTGTGTGAAGCGTATGTGCATCTAGGAAGGTGTTTATTTATAACTGCAAACTGTTTCCCCAAAGACTAGGATTAAACGTTAGAGGTTTTCTCTCTCAACGAAATGTGGATTTTTCAAGAATAAATAGACTGGTTCTTTCTCAGAGACACCAACTTTAGTGCCAGCAACTCCAGAGATTTGTGATGTTGTCATGGCAATAAAATGTGATATATGCGTATAGTGTATTTCCGAAAATAACCGCGGTAAATATGAGATAAGCAGACAAAGACTAACATTGGTAGTGTGCCACAGCTGTAGCTATGCCAACACTAATGACACACAGTTCTTGTGGCCGCGTATACATAGGTGATCGACCGGTTGGGAATATATTTTTATGGCCTGTTTTATGTGGGAGAGAAATATGGAGTAATCAACCAAACAGACCAGTGGGTCTCAATATGATTTTTGACCAAGCAAAATGGTATTATTTATTAGAATATTGATGTACCTAGGGACAGGTGGTAGTGCAGTGGTAGAACAGTTGGACTTCGGAGCCAAGGTTCCAGATTAAAATCCTGCCGGGGGGGGGGGGGGGGGGGCCGCAAAAAAGTTTTGCCAAATT
>JAUTBT010085529.1:0-11553 GCA_032361225.1 Lepetodrilus schrolli | reverse complement strand
GTAGAGTGGCAATGCAGTTATCATCCTTGGTCTTGTCAGTACCAGCCGGTACTCGCAGGTTTACTGCAACATTCAGCCTACAGATGTTGTGGGTTTCCTCCTGCCCTAAACTAACAAATCGTTATATAAGTGAAAGAATCTTGAAAGCGACTCAAAACCCCAATTTAATTTTTTTTTAAATTAAAAACACGGGTCGATCGGTCGTAACGATGCATCGATTCGTACCGTGTGGGCGTACATGCGATGCGATTCGCAACGACCGAGATCGCATGACTAGAACAAGTTCTACTCGTACGACCAATCGAGCCAGATTCGTCTTACAACCGATCGACCCGTGTGAGCGAGCCTAAATGTGTCATACATGTCGCACATTGATCAGGCACAAGCACTGCTCTTTAGGACATCTCCGGTTGTATAGATTATTATTATATTACTAAATACTACAGTGGTGTTTCAGACTGGTGCAGGTAATAGTTAAATGTCCATATAATATACACGCAGGAATTATCTTTTAAATGAAGATGGAGATAGTTCTTCAAGTTATATATATGACAACATTGCTGGCTTATATAAAATTGTTTTTATTAAGTTATATGTTGTATGAGCGATGTTTTATATATTTATTTATTATATGTATCCATTTTTGTTATTTCTGAAGTCCTTTATTAATTATATGAACATTCCCAGGGGAAAATGAAACCATCTTCTAAATATTATTATTATTGTTATTATTATTATTATTATTATTATTGTTGTTGTTATTATTATTATTCGAAATAATATACCTTATTACATTTTTTGATAGTATTAATAATTTATTCTGGTCTTTATAAGTGACTCAACGAAATTGTTATAAATGCTATCAAAAAATGTAAGAAGGTGGTTATTATTTCGAATAATAATAATAACAACAACAATAATAATAATAATAATAATAACAATAATAATAATAATAATAATAATAATAATAATATTATTATTTCCGTATTTGAACAGTACACGTTATAGATAATAATGAGTGTACTTGTGAAGGATATATTTGTGATGGCCGGGGTACCCTTTTGTGAAGCTCTCGTATCTACTAATAGACCATAGCATTCTGTTGCGGCCATGGTACAAATAGATACGATAGGGGTGCGGTCTCTTAGTGGATACCAGAGTTTCGTGAAAGGATGCCCTGGGTATCGTTTCACACAGCTCTCTTATCCAAGTGCACGACCCCCATGTATAAGAGATCGCTACGAGAGCGCTATGCTCTCGTCGCTACGAGAGCGCTATGCTCTCGTCACTGATGAGAGAGCTTCATGAAACGATACCCTGGAGACAGCCGTCAATGACACCAGCAGGAAATAAGTTCTTCTATCTCACTGACTCACACAAAAGAGCAAATTCACGGCATATATTGGAGCGATGAAGATAATCTTTATAATGGCACCCGCACGGCACTACGGTATCATTTCATCTACGAGGCAATACGTCAAATAATGAGTGTCTTTCAAACACTGAACTGTATTGATAAATGCAACAACCAGTCATCACGCATTCATCAAAGTCTATACAGAGGATATAGGTATATAGTTCCGTCCCAGACCCTAGATAATATCATTATCAGGAACCCAGTTCTGAAGAATGACGGATATTCTGAAAATCGTCTGAACATAGACCAGCAGCGCGTATTAAAAGTTGGGAAAATGACGTAGCACTACGATATAGTAGTAACATTCCATGCATTGTGGTGCAATGCTATGTGGTGCAGTGTGGTGCGCATTCTAAGTTGTACAATGTGGCGCGCATGCAATGTGGTGCAATGTGGTGCAGTGTGGTACTATGCGGTGCTATATATTGTGTAAGTAGTGTAAGTAGGTATGAGCTATGAGCTATAGGTATTATCAAATGATAAAGAAAATGCGTAGACAAAGAAAACGTGTACGCACAAAGCTTTTCGTCTTACCATAGGTGAACTATCTGTGATTGTATGCGTATAATACCACATATAGTAAAGATATTAATAGAGCGTAGTGACGTGTGTCCTGGGCGCTTTCAATACCACATATATTGCCATCCAATAATGTAATAATAATAATAATATACACATATAGCGCTTAAATCTAGTTTAAAGCGGCTCAATAGCGCGTTTTGAGTCTCGTAACAGTGTCATGATTGGTTGAAACCAGCATTGAACAGTCTTAAGTAAGGCTTTAAAAGTACACTGTTTATGAGTTTATCGTAAATGGCGAGGTAGGTTGTTCCATTGATATGGAGCAGACGACTCGAATGAACGATCACCGTATGTCCAGGCCTCGATTTCAGAAGATATTGATCACATGTACATGACCGTAAGGAGCGATTGGGCGAATACTTCTGTATTTTTCCCTCAAATACGCTGGTGCAAGATCGTGTATGCACTTGAAAACCAGTACATGAATGCTGAATACGTTGGCGTATTGGTAACCAATGAAGCTCCATGAGAACTGGGGTGATGTGGTCAAATTTCTTGTTCAATGAAACTACTCTAGCGGCGTAATTTTGAACTCTGGATCATGTCAATCATTTGGTCTGGCAGTCCATTATAACATAGAGTGGCAGCAGTCAAGGCGAGATGCTACGCGGGCTATTGTTTACATTTTATATAGATTTGTTAACAAAACCAACTTTGTATTCCTAATTTCCTATTTCCTATTCCAGACTTGCATTGCTGTACAGTTGGAGGCGTTTATCGACATTGACGATTGTTGTGTTTGACTCTAAGCTTTAATACACTACTACGATAGTCCCCGCGCAAAGACGTCCATCTTCATGTTTCTTATCCAATTCGCTCGACCTCTGAAATTCAATTTGTAATTCCCATTTGTCCTATGTACTTCGATATAGAATACCAACATCAAACCATTGATAAGCCAGGCATACATACCAGTTTACGTATGCTATAGCCGTGCTCCGAAGAAATTGATATTCTGGAATGTCATAGTGTTATATGCAATTGATATATCCTGTCAAAAGTTATTCACGTCAGATGCGAGTGCATATTCCTTAAATAGCTAGTATTACTATTCGAGAATAGCTTTCCTGACATAGAGAGTCAGCATAACATATTTCTTCATCAAAACTATCGTATTACTCAACGTTTGGTCAGTGAAATAGCTACATCATCAGGAATATATACCAGAAAAATAAACGTTAGAAGGTTTTCTTGACATAGATAGTTAGGCATGCGTCAGCTCAACTAATCTACCACCACGGTATTATTTCTCTCAGCCTGATCACTTAATGTATGAGATCACGCAATTCTCATGTGTATATGTTCACATTACATTGATGTGGATAATTTAGTTTCAGTTAAAAACTCAATGGGTAATAATGCACGTTGCCATGGCATAGTGCTGTTTATTTAAATGGATCTCTATCTGGCTATATGAAACTATTTGATTGAAATAGTATGCTTACATGTGGGAATTCCAATTGCTTTAAACACATTCTTCCTGTTTTTATATGCAGTATGCATGTTGGCAAACGTCAAATCTGGTGCTAATAAATTCTCTAGCTCCCAGCAAATATACTATAAAACACTGAATATATAACTGAATAGCACACAATGCTTAGTGTCTTCATTGTCATCAATAGAGTAGCTATTGAAATTAATATGTTAAATATAATAATTCGCAGTTATTTCACGTCACAAGGGTTTTACACGAATTGTGGATACCCTCTCTGATCGTTGTATTGTAAACACATATCGAAGGCGAACAAGTAGAAACTTGCTTTGTTTCTAAGGGTTTGGGAGAATAAAAATGAAGTGTCCGTCATCGATAATTTGTTAGTACTTAGGGAAGATTTGGCAGTGTCCTTGTTAATCCCTCTTGTTAATCCCTCTTGTTAAGCACTCTTGTTAAGCACTCGTATTATGTACTCTCCATCTACACTACCTGTCACAGGTCACAGGTCACAGGTCATACATTTTTTAAAGTTGCGTTTCAATTTTACAAATTGTGGCTATTTTACAAAGTTGACCAAGCATAAATGATGAGCAAAATGATGACATCCGGGTACCATTTGTGAACCATCAAACACTAAAATAGACCCACTATTTGCGATTATTCACATTTTTTCTCTCTTTGCATTTAAGATGAGCTCTGAATTTTAAGTATACAAGTCGAAGCAATAATAGAATTTGGAAAGCAACATCGTAGGCGCCTCCTTAAAGTTCTAACAGTCTCACGAGTGGGTCTACTCGTCTGTACGGTAGATTTCTTCAATGACTTTACGGGTGTGAATCGAAAACATTAACGTTGTTCATTTCTATCCCAGTATACTAATTCGTTCAGAAGAAATCTGGATTAGGCCCTACATGTTATTTCAGCAGATTTATAATGGTACAATTACGTTCCAAGTTATCATTAGTAATAAGTTATATAGTAATAATAATAATAATAATAATATTTATAACGCGCCAAATTCATGCTCGAAAGCGTGCTCATAACGTTACATTGGATCAATGTGCACTCATTTCACCTTCTCAACATCCAGGGAACATACAACCCAAACTGCCAGTTAAGGCGCGAGAACTAAATATGCAATCTAGATCGTCAAAGACTTCGAGATATCTCTTTTTATCATCTAATGGAAAGTTGAATATGGACATTATTTACACTGATTTTACCAATTGTTTCTAAATAATATGTTGAATTTTCCAAATATTATGTGCATACATATAACATAATATAGTATTTATTAAAATGTTACCAATATACCTTGAAATAACCAGTAATAAGAATGCAATTCAAGTAAATATATGAGAACAAAGAATAATACAGATATTTCGTGTATCATGCTTTGCCTGACTAATAATTATGCAAATTAGGGAGCTAATTTCACATGACATCATTTTAATGCGACTTCATACTACTATCTATAAATGCTACTGTATGGAAATACTAAACAAGATGACACATGCTGACGTTTTCTCCATATAGAAAAGTATTTAAGTTTGACATTTAAGATGATAAAGAGATTATTAACCTTGTGTCTTTAGATATCGTATATATCCTGCATCTAGAGATAATCTCTATGTATTAGACTCGCTGAAGCTCGTCTAATACAAAGAATATTCATGAGTGCAGATTATAGACGATATCTAAACTATCGGTTAATAATCTCTATTTATTTCCATACGCATACATTATATCCTTCGATACACCATATGATTTCAATGCACAGAAAAGATAATAGAAATTCATGTGTAATCAATAAGTGAGCAACAGATGGCAGCAATGTATCACACGTGATCAATAATATCCAATCATCATCCATTGATCAAATCTGGGTTGTTTGCGATTACATCTCTCGGTGACTCCGCCGTTCGTGCTTAGTGACGGAACCGTTTTTGTATTGAGTTCGCTGATTTTTATTGTACATGGGTCACCCTTACAGATTGTAGTACTGTTATTACACACATTATTTCCTGCTATAGTCAAGTAAAATCGTTGGCTGTCATATTAGCCTGTATTTATTTCAATTAATGTTGGACAATTTATCATTCTCCAGACATGGTTTTGTAGACAAGAGTGCAATCTGGGACAATAGTCGAGATCTGGTTTGTCCTACGTAAGTGTGGTATAGTACAAGCAAGTTGAAAATAATTGGTTTAGAAATATACGCTGTTATTAAATTATTCGCATCACATAATTGGTGATTTATGTTCAGCGGCTCCGGTCTTGGCTTATCAGGAAGATATGGAGTATTTTCTATAAAGGATGGGGGAGAGTGTGTGTGAGAGAGAGAGAGAGGAAGGGAGAGAGAGAGAGGGGGGAGAGAGAGAAAGAGAGAGAGAGGTGGGTGATAGAGAAAGAGAAAGGGGTGATAGAGAAGGGGAGTGATATAGAAAGATGGGAGAGAGAGAGAGAGAGAGAGAGAGAGAGAATGGGGGTGACAGAGAAGGGGAGTGATATAGAGAGAAGGGGATAGAGAAGAGAGAGAGAGAGAGAGAGAGAGAGAGAGAGAGAGAGTGTGTGTGTGTGGTCTGTCTATCTGCCTGTTGTCTATCACACACATACAACTTACTTAATCTATTCATTATATACCTATTAGTATCACCAATACCTGACCATAACATTATAATTCAACATCATGGATCGCGCATAGATGATACTCTCCTGGTAAAATTTGCATCTGACATAAGAGATACTATTATCCGCAAAGAGAACTGCTCTCAATATGAAGAGCAATCGACCCACTGGAAGGGTGATGCAAAATCTATTCTTATGGACAGTTCTGATTTGTTTGTTCCTATGGGAATGTCGACGCCTGTTTGTTCCTGCAGAAATGTCCACGTCCGTCTATTCCTCTGACATTTTCATTGTGTACGTGTTCCTATTAAAATGTGTGTGTGTGTGTGTGTGTGTGTGTGTGTGTGTGTGTACATGTATGTGTGTTTATGTATGTACGTACGTGTGTGTGTGTGTGTGTACATGTATGTGTGTTTATGTATGTGTGTGTGTGTGTTTGTGTGTGTACATGTATGTGTGTTTATGTATGTTTGTACGTGTGTGTGTGTGTATTTGTGTGTTTGTGTGTGTGGTGTGTGTGTACATGTATGTGTGTGTATGTATGCATGTACGTGTGTGTGTTTGTTTGTTTGTGTGTGTGTGGTGTGTGTTTGTGAGTGTACATGTATGTGTGTTTATGTATGTACGTACGTGTGTGTGTGGTGAAATCGTACTCAAAACGTTTCGTAATCTCAGGGACACATGAACGTCTGAATTTGCTATGAATCAATTCATTTAAAGGTTTCGTTTTTATTTTAGGTTGCTACAGTTTACGGTTGCTATGTACAGTATTGTTCTTTCGGTTATATTAAATTGCCCTATTTTTTTCCCTAGTATTCTTCATGGAATGAACCTGGAGGAATGATGCTATGGAGTTTGTAGAACATAACAGCGACTACCAGGGAGAGTAAAAAACGGTATTCATTAGATTGCACAACGCAAAGACTAATTAAGTCCACTTCAAACTATTGGCGGTTAGTTTAACATCTAGACGCATCCTCCGTAGTGCACACATTCAGCTACCACTCAAAAATACACTTTGAATGTCACGATGTCTCCAAATTAGAAAAATGGTTCGACACAACGAGGTTTTACTGTGTTTGCTGTGACTGTCATTGAAAAAAAAAACGCAATTGATGTTAATCTACACTATTTTTCAATTAGTTATTCATATGTACTAAGATTGATAATGTGAATTCATAAATATAACATTTAAAATGTTTTTAATATATTGCTATCAAGTAATATTAAGTATATATATTCAACATATGGTTCAAGATAACTCATGACATAAATATATCTTGCACAGTAGTGTATAACACCTGGAACGATTTTCATTGGCTGGTTACATGGCTTTCATCACAATTTTCCCTCGCCTGTCATCGTGAAAGACGGTTTCATTGGTTGGTACGGTCGGGGCGCTGGTCGGATGTATTCATCCGCCACTCCCTATTTCAGTTCCACATGAGAATACGTTTGTTGTATCAATTTCCGTTCAAAAGTTGTTGGATAAAGAAAGTAACACACTCGTTAGTGTGTCATATTTATTTTACGACACTCGTGATTCCAAAGTTAATATTGACTTTGGAATCACTCGTGTCGTAAAATCAACATGACACACTAGCTCGTGTATTAATATCTCTCTCTCTCTCTCTCTCTCTCTCTCTCTCTCTCTCTCTCTCTCTCTCTCTCTCTCTCTCTCTCTCTCTCTCTCTCGATATACATATGAATGAATGAATGACTCGTAAGCCTATAATATGTTTTCCAACACTATTCTTAACGCAACGAGAAAAATAAATCCATCTGGCTACTTGTCCAATAATTTCGGACGACAGCACTGTCTCGATGGTGATTTAAACCCCTCAGAACTAGGAACCAGCAAACCTCTCTTAAAGCATTCAGATCAGGCTAGCTAATATCCATATACATCACTATTACATCCCAAGCCAGCGCTCCCACGAGAAACATTCGGAACTCTGAGGGGGGAATTTAATTATCTCTCATTTCTCGGCTGTGAACGTAATGCAGTTATACTATAAATATACCCACGTTATAGTTTGGCATGATATGCATTGACACCCTTATTTGGTAGATTCTCTCGGTAAATACTTTATGGAATGACCAAAAAAACCTTCAAATACTTATTTTGTAACCAAAATTTAAAAATTAAACGATTTTGGACCATTAATAAAAAAAAAGTTATTTATATAGCGATCACTAGATATTTTGAGTGAGTACTATTTGATGCAGAGGGGCGACGTTCCAAATAAGGAACAGGCTCAATTTCCACGTGCTGATGCTCTTCTTCACACCCGCACGTGCAAATTTAGCCCTTTTGCCAGATTGATTTTTAATTAATGGCCCAACAATTTAAATTTTAAATAAGAAATTGAAGTTTATTTGTTTGTCATTTCATAAATTATTTACCGAGATAATCTACCAAATAGGGGTGTCAATGCATTTCATGCCAGGGGTGTCAATGCATTTCATGCCAAACTATATAACCGTCTACGTACAAGTACAGTTGTCAAATGTAGATTCTGCCGACTATAGATTGTTTTCTTTCAGACACTTTTCAGCATACACAATATATACGCACATATCATATTGTCATTACAGGTTTATTTGATTGCGGAAGAGGGCAATGTCTTGAAAAGTATTCATTCATTTATTTATTTAAAACAGAAAACTAGTTTCATATGTAATTGTGTATCATTGTGGCTAAGCTAAAAAGAACGAATAAATTAAGGGCCGGTGTAAGATTGAAAACTGACCCGTGTTGAATAGTGACCGGGGGTTGGTATTAAACATTGAATTCTAATCAACCAACCATGAGTAAATTGTGACGCGACGCATCTTGTGATGGATAGATGCATTTGGCCAGCAAAACAGTCTAACGGTAGCTTTTGATCACAGTTAAATACACGCCTTACTTTCATTGGTGTGCTACCCTTAATAATTATTTTCTGTCAACCGATATATCGTCGGTGCCATTTAGTAGGCCCTACGTGAAGTTTGTCTGTTATAATATCAGGAGGAAAATATTTGTAAATGTAAAATGAAAAATATGTAGACACTGCATGAATTCATATACTAAAGACATGGCCATTGGCAACACATAAAAGAATAACACATAGAACGAGGGTACACGAAACAAGCAAAATAAGTTAATGACGACAAAACATGTGTATGCGGAGATATGCAATGAATTGTTTTGTTCTTTTACTGGTGGTGGACAGTTCTGATCTCTTTATAGACGATCATGTTAGTTAGAAACGCTGATTATTATTTTTGTTAATGTTCTTTTATATCTGTTAACGAATCCCAAGTGCCAAGACCAATACTTCATAGTTGTAAAAAAAAGTTGTTATATTTTCTGACAAATATGATAGTTTTCCTAATTAATTACACCTACGGACCGGAGTGCAGAAGGTCGCGGGTTCGATCCTCGGTCGCGTCATACCAAAAGACGTCAAAAGATGGTACTTGTTGTTCCCCTGCTTGGCGCTCAGCAGTAACCCTCTCCATGCTGAAGGCAACCGGAGATGCCCTAAAGAGCAGTGTCTGTGTCTAATCCAGGATGCCCTGGTCAGTGTGAAGCACCGGCACGGAGAGCGTCACACAACGACATCTTTCGTGACCTATTCTCATTCGCATTTACCAACATAACGCAGACCTAGGCAAACAGGATTGTAGAACATTATTTAGTAGTCAATTTCACTTGTGCCGTATTAACTAGTCGGTGTGTGATCTAGTTAGGGTGTCACATGTTTGAAAGGGATTGAATTACCACGAGACGTGTATCGACTTCATTACCTAACTCTCATTGTAGATCAAAAGTACCACGGCAACAGACTGGACTTAAATCCAGTGGCAATCAAGATATATTCAGTTAAATCTAGTCCCAGTGTCCGCTTCCAGTGTAAGCATATCATTATAATATCCCTACGAAAATATGAAATACAAATACTAAAATATGAAAAACAAATATGAAGATATGAAAAATACATATGAAAATATTGAAAACCAGTCGGACATGTGGAAAATGTACCTTGTTGTCCAATATACTTTTGTATACAAACTCCGATTTATTTATTTTCAGATAAAATACGTTTGACCATGATATAATGATCCCATCCATAGCCCAGACATACAATTTAATATTCGTTCAAAGCGAAAATACGAATGGCATCCACTATTCTTTGATATCCATCGATAAGTTGGCCAAACAAAGTTTAAGCTGTGGAATATTCTGCGGAAAACAAGATTATTGTGTCTCTGAAACTACAGATAATCTAATGTCTATCGTTCGACCAGCTGTTGACTAACAATTAGTTTTGAATACGAACGAAAACTAGACACACGTTTCAACACTACTTAAGCTCTGGGTTAGGAAGTCGTGGCTTCTGTGTTGTTAAAGTATTCAATTTAGGTTGGGTAATTTCTCTACACATGACTGTTACTGCTTATTGAAGGGAAGTGTGTGAATCACTGAGGAGCAATCTAATTACACAGGCGCCAATCCTTTCCGGTTGCCGCAAAGTGAACCATGTCCTGTAAAACGTGGATAATCTCAGAAAACAGCGGATAAATCGAATCGAGAAGCGAGTGGTGATAAAAGACATGCTAAGGGTCGTGTGTGCGACCAACAGAGAATATTAGGAGATCTTCATTTCTTGAAAGCGAGCGCCAAGTCCTGGCTCTTCTAATGGTCATCACTCTGCTGTTTATAGAACGTAATTGCGGATACTTTGGTGATTATTTTATACTACTCTACGAAGAGCCAAGACATCTGAATTAGTTATTGAATATTAGAAAAATACTTCTTTGAGCAATGGAGCCATCGACTTCGCGGAGAGATAAACGGTAAATTACGATTGCTGGCATTTGTTCGAAAAAAAACTTGTTTGTACGTGTCGGAAGTTAAATAGTGAGTGTGTGTGTGTGTGTGTGTGTGTGTGTGTGTGTGTGCCTGTGCGTGTACACGTGTGTGGTGTGGGCGCGGGGGGGGGGGGGCGTATTGGTGGTGAAAAGGCGGTCGTGGTGTAACGTGAAATGAGATCCCTGAACTGAAAAATGGAATTGGACACGGGAAGTTCATCCTCTACAATCAGCTCGTACATACTGATACATGTGTTTCCTTTTGTCATAAGAAAATGGCCGATGACTGTCTCGACATGCTCTCCGAGTGTACAGCTTGATCTACGATAGGCCAGTTACACAGGAATAATCCATTAAATTATGGTCTTAATTGATATTACGAAAGATAAAGTTCATGTGTAGTGTATTTATACTCGTACATTTCCCCATTCCTTCACTATAGGATGTTTAGGGTTGCTGAACAAAAACGTCTACGAAATCTAAAATCATGTCCAAGAGACTGGTTACACCTCTATTCAATGTCAAGGTCAATTTCCAACATAACTATGTAAAAGATACTCGATTGGTTACGTATTCGAGTCGTACTTTGATCTTGATTGACGTCACATTACCGATGTAGAAATAACGTAGA
>JAUTBT010085528.1:0-11554 GCA_032361225.1 Lepetodrilus schrolli | reverse complement strand
CTCTCTCTCTCTCTCTCTCCCTTGGCCACGTGATCTAACTCCTATGTAATAGTTAGTAAACGGAGTCAGCGTAGCTCGGAGTTATAGGCATGTGGCTAGGCTTATTATAAATACTTGTAGGCTTACGTAACGTAACGTAATGAATTGTCGACATACAAAATTGGCATGGTTTCTTAAGACTTGATTACATGGAGGTAGTAAAAGAAAGACAATACACCCATAAACTATAATAGGGAGAGGGGTTCTGGATATACGAAAGTATCACCATAACGTGGGGAAATGCTTTTCTTAACATCAGGCAAAGCCTATTTATAATAACACTTACTTTTATTGTTTTCACGGAGGATAAACGTTGCCACCACATATATCTTCGGTCTTATCGTTTTATATCATGAAACGGAAGTAAGACAATAATAGTTGATATAATTTATAATCTAGCTAGATATTGAGAGTGAATATTTCATGGCATGCTCCTATCCTATAAAACCTATATATCTTGTTCAAAAGTAAACTGAATATACATATGGGGTACGCGAAGTGATAATAGGAACGAAATAATGTACCCTTGCGGTTCTAGGATGACTTACCACCCGTCATATGCATTTGGATCGACCGAGTGGCATCCTCGGATATACATAGCATCACCGACCCGAGATCGTCAGAGGATGAGGCAATGGTAATGTGTTTCGGAGGATTTGAGTGATGTTGCACCTATAAGACGCTGTATACAAACACTTTGACGATTCTACTATAGGCTACTCGTAACATTATATTTGTGCGCGATGTTGAGCCGTATGCGATGGTTGACTGATCATTAGTATAACGAGGGCCAACAGGAATGGATCGTTGCGAGATCTTAAACATTTTTTGAAAATGGAAATTTGTGAGATATTGCATGTTCATTTAAGCAGAATTAGAATTTCAGTGATATAGCGTTAAAGTCGTGACTTGGTTTAAGAATAACCAAGAAAAATAAATACATTTATAGAAGTTACATACGAGTTAAAAAAGATATACGAGTAACAATAATGGATTTATTCATTTGTTCTCAATATACATCGAGACACATCTAACTTATCATCACCAATTCCAGAGACGTATATTTCAATTCAGTCTCAATTTGTCTTTAACCCCATAACCACAAAGCTCTCTGTATCTCTATGCAAATGGTTAAGAGTACAAAAGGTACACAAGAAAGCTATCAACTGTATTAGAGTTTTTAGTGTGGCTATTATTGCTTTGAAGGATGAGGCGAAGACTTCTCTTTCTCACGTTATACGAGAATGAACCCAAATGGTGCCCCAGACACATGTACATGCATGTACAATCTATTTGACAATATCTGAAACCCACGACCATTGCTTACATTAAGTTGGACAACCACGGTGTATTTCAGAGGATGTGTCGTTGATTACCGGTCTGTTTCAAGAAGGCAATAAAAGAAAAATACACCCACTCTTGCCGAACTCCCAAGGCCATCCACTCTCACAGATGTCCCCCCCACTGTTAAAGCGATTCAATTTCGGACTATTTTATCGTCCGATTGCGAAAAGAACACTGAAATCAGTGAGGTATAGATGATTAAACGAGGTCATTGTTGACAGGTGTGAGAAAATGGGGTGGTAACCAACACATTATATCTATCTCCTCTTCCTCTTCTTCCCCTCCCCCTCTCTCTCTCTATCTCCCATGTATTTATCAGTCTCTCACAACTCTTTATGCCTGTCTCTCTCGTATATCCATTTCATATGTTTAATAGAGTACAAAAGAAATGTACGTGTATAACATGATCAATATGGATTTCGTACACCTTTCTTCCTCTCGTATGGTGGTTATATAATCTTATATATGAAACTCAGCCCAGTTGGAAATCAACCAGATTAAATTTCAATACATGCAACATGCGGTTTGTCTGATATATGACAAGAACAGTAAAATGATCATATTAGCGATTAATATACACTAAATGATTTACTTAAAACGTTGGCGTAAAGTTCTATTCAATATATGTGTTAATAACTAAGATTTATTTCTTTTACCAGCCAATTACAATTACTCCGTAACTGATGCCCGCCTAAACTGATATTTCCATATATTACCCTATTTATATCCAATTTCAATTTAGTTCCATTGATATGCCACGAAAACGGTTCACGTAGAAAGTATGGGGAAATCATCGTGTACAACACACCGTATGCTATACAACTAGACTGTGTATGAGTTGTACAACTCTAGCCTTTTGTTAACGTACGACCCACTAGCCAAGGCTGATACAGATAAACCAATGAAGTAAATAATAATAATCTGCACTTATATTGCACTAAATTTATGTTCGAAAGCTTGCTCAGAACATTACATTATTAAGCCGGTCAATGGATCAGTGTGCACTTATTTCACATTCTCAATCATCTGGGGAGTATTCAACCCACGCTGGCATTTCAGGAACTAGGTTAACAGTTACAATTCCATCCCATCCTACTGGGTACCCATTGACAGTTGTGTGGACTGGAGCAGTACTTTGCTCAAAAGTGTTGTGCGATGGCATGATCTAGGCTCAAACCCCAAACCTCCGTGGTACAAGACAGACACACTACCTCAAACCTCCGTGGTACAAGACAGACACACTACCTCAAACTTCCGTGGTACAAGACAGACACACTACCTCAAACCTCCGTGGTACAAGACAGACACACTTCCTCAAACCTCCGTGGTACAAGACAGACACACTACCTCTAGACCATCACTGTAACCTAAGCATAAACATTACATCCACATTTTCCCAAATCTTAATTCCCTGGGTCCCATTCCACAAGCAATTATAGCACAACGTGAGAGTCTAACATGTGAAACACGTACGTGTACATACATAGTTACAATTCTCAAAGGGCTATGATCATTCAGTGGTAAGGGACCCATTAACCCAATCAACAGACATGATACATATTTGGACCTTTCTTCAGATGCTGCAGGCATGGCAACAGACACTTGTGAATTCAATGGAAAACAAGCCAGGGGTCTGGGGATTTCAGCACCCCCCCCCCATGACGCTTTTGTAGCACTACAATAGTAAGTACAATTGTAGTCTCCTACAATGGGAATTGGGTTGCACGAAGCTCTACAACTATTGTAACGGCAGTTGCAAGTCCCTACAACTATTGTAGCCTACAAGAGGTTCCTGCAACTGGACCAAGGGCAAATAACTAGACCCCTGGAAAATGAAATAAGCAGTCCTCAGCTCATTACACTGGCATCGAGTCTGTGAAAGAAGAGTGCAGTTCAAGATCTTGTCTCTCACATATCAGTCAATAACACGATGGCTCCAGCATTTCCCATCCAGGTATCTCCTCCCAAGTTCCTCAGTATAAGCTAAAGACTTTTGGTTCGGAATTTCAGATCTGCTGCTGCCTTCTTCGGGGGCATACCACATTTTTTTTCTCCAATCTTTTATCAATCAGCGTCTGCTGATGGAAAACTGGTTTATCAATCTGTAATAGGCTTATATCCCTATGTACAGAAGGGCTCCATGATTCATTTAAACAGATAAAAAAAAGGCATGTACATCATGTCAGGAATCATGTATCAGAAGGTGACCCGAGCACCCCACATTCATTGATGCCTACTACTTCCGAGTAGAGAGAGTAGTGATATAATTTTAATTGCAATTAAACATGGAGCCCACATCATTTGGAACAAAACTCCATTCATATTACATAAAATACACAGACACTAGGGCACAGATAATGGAACATATGCAAAACTTACTTTTTGAAATAACTACTTGGTCACCATTGATAATGAGAAACTGTGGTATGCCCCCTTATGCAACTCTCTGGAACTATCAGTGAAATCCTCTCCAAGTCTTCCTGTTTTCAATTCCCGACTAAAAACAAACATGCTGTCTTATTTCACTTTTTCAAGTGCTCAGAGTGGTGTGGATTTTTTGCACTATAGAAGAACCCTTTTATTATAATAACTACATGTACAATAATTGTAATATCACACGCCAACTGAATACAGACAATGAACCATTATTGGTTTTAGGTATTTATTAATATAGTAATAGTACATTCTGGAACCTGCAGCACTATACATAAATCTGAATTTGCACCACGATACATTGTAACTGTACCATAATATATACAAATTGCTGTTAACTGATTTATTTGGGGTCGACTACCTTTTGTGGCAATCTGTTCATGTAGTTATCCTTTTGTAAAGTCATCGCTGATCTCCATGAACCAATGGGGACAATTCTCAAATTGTACCAAGATCCAATTCTGAATTTTGTAGTCGCATGAGCTAACCACTGCCCCATTCTCTGTTCATGTTTTTAATCATAAGCATGATATTGATCTTCATCGTTTCTATCATTGACACACATATAATGCATGGCATCCATAATAATCAAGTCTGCATACCATAATTACAAGCATAATATACAACACAGACAGAACGCACAATTTCTTACTCTCACGCCAGACATATACAATGTACAAATGCTGCTACTGAACAGCAATAGTGAATCACTGAACAGCATACCGAATCATTACAGTTGACGCCCGTCGGTCGATCACGAGGACGATTTGAAAACGCCGACCAACGCTGGTCGTAATGTCCGCTCATGCAACTTGTACCCCAGTTTCTGAAGCACAGCCACGCCCCCACTGCCCTTGTCACTAGTCGGCACTTGGAACAGTGCCTCGTGGAAGAACGGATCAAACTTGTCCCCTTCCTTGGGCACGATCTGACTGAGTCCATGCTTAAGGAAGACTTTCTGGAGCTGTGATTCAGTCATGGTCAGTCCCTCGAACAGGTTTTTCAGGTGAGTGTTCGTTTTGATTTCGTCCTTGGGCACGGATTCTGTGGCCTTTCCCAGGATGTCTGCGACATCCAGGAGGTCCTTGCAGAATCCCTGGATTCCGAAAATCTTGGCGTCGTCCACTTGTTTTTTCATTCTCTGTCGGACGTTTTCAGTCTCGGCTAGTGAACGCATGTATTTGTCCTGTGAAATAAATATACTACTGAATAAATATACCATAATGAATGAATAAATTAGTGTTTTACGTCGCAGCTGGATTATTTCCTCCATACGTGAAGACCATAGACCATAAAAATGTCAGTAAAAATTACATGTATACGGTAATGTGATTATTTAAAAAAAATCTACAAAAAACAACATTACCGTTAGCAATAAATCAAACTTTGTGTTTCTCATTTAATGTGTAATTTATGTGCTTCAATGTTATCGATTCAGATATATATAATTGCTGGCAGTTTTTTGAAATTCACGTTTTCCAAGTATTGTTTTGTATTTTGCAGTGGGATTTAAGCAGGTCTTTTTCTTTTCGGAAACACAAACCTTCATTTCAATTATTTGTTTTTTCAGCTTTTCATTTTCCTCCATGAACTGTTTATCTGTGGCAGAAATTTCCTCCGTCGTGTCAGTTTTCTTGTCCATATTGCCAATTTTCTCTTCAGCTTCGGGTTTTCCAGTAGTGGCAGTCGTCGTGGTCGCCATTGCAATTCTGCTACACCTGGAGACAAATAATAATATTAATACTAATAATATTATTAGTAAGTTTTATTAATAATACTAATTTGGCTTTTCCATTAGTGATGGTCTAAGCATCCTATCAGACTGTGGTGATTTCATGCGATTTCATGCTCAAGCTCAACATTAATATGGGGACTTGTGAACATAACTTTGAGTTGAGCATGAAATCATATTCAAAATGTTTCATAATGTTGGGGCCCTGCTCATGTGTGGCATGTTTTCTGTGCTAGTAAAACCTTTAGCCCAGGTATGTCAAAAGTGATATAAAAAAAACAGCGATGGCTGTTCTATCTACTCAGATGCATTTTGATTTATTGAAATGGATTTGATGAACATTTTGAGAATGATTATAAGGAAATTCATTTGACTGAGCACTGCTGACATTGGCTGCATAGGAAAATTATGGCCAGTGAAGTGAGTATAATGAAGAATGATTACTACTCGGATATAGACATGGCAAGAGACTAGGAATGATGAAATAACTATCTAGATTCTAGAATAGGTCGACTTAGATTCATCACACGATCTGTATTGTGGAAGATTGAATAGAGAAAATTAAGTTTACATATGACAAGGGTGACATGATTAAACTATGAAGACACAAAAACATAACATGATCTAATTTTGTAAACATTGGTGAGCTTGAACTCTGTCTCTGCTATCAACATCTATGATTGGTACACACACTTAATTAACTTGTGTAAGGCGGAATATTGTAAAAAGCAGACTCTACAAGGTATAGAACCTAATGCCGGGTACTTAGTATACCTGGCAGGATTGTGAAACAACAGAGATTGAGTCAATCGAGGAATCTTCATCGCTTGTCGAACACACATGCTCACAGAAGCAGCCATGTTGAAAGTCACGTTGTAGTAGAAGGGAGGTAACTCTAAAGGCAATACTAATATTCTTGCATCACGCTAAATCGTAAGAAATAGAGACACGAAACACTGGAAGATTTTTCATCACCATATAAATATAATATATTTAATATTAGATCTCCACTGTAGACAGTATAATATATGTATTTACTCTGCGTATTAAATAATGAGCAAAATAAGATATAATCTATTAATTTTTTGATTAGTCTAGTAGAACATGCATATAATCTTCATAAAAAATATCGCATAAATAATTACATATTTTTTTGTTTGTGTAGTTTTATTATTATTATTTTTTAAAAACGTAGATCTCGTTTACTAATCTAAACATTTCAATATTCTAAAGGCATATGTGTTTAGGGACACACCTATCTGAAACTTGTAATAACCATTAATAATCTATTTATCGTGCCAGTTTTATATTCGTAGGCAATGACGTAATATTTTACGACGCTTCTCACTCCACCTCAGTTTAAAAGGAAAGAATCCACTACACAGCATGATTTTACGTCACTTCCCACACTACTTAAAGTAGTGGCGGTCTAGTCAAAGGCGTACAATCACGGGTTTATTTACATATTTCATGGTCAATCGTATTTTTACATGAAAATATGTACATTTCATGTGTCTACACAAGTGTATTGGGTAACCAATATGTTCATATTTTATTATTAAAAACAAAATATGATTAGGTACGTATATTATTAATTATTCGGGTTTTACTGGAAATGTAAACTGCAATAGAATTTTACCTAACCTACAGCGGTGAAACGATATTTGGAGGTACAAAAGCGATTATATGTATGCTAAGTGCATGTACTTTGCATTTAAAACTCCAATTCGATCCAAAACGACAACTTATTCTGTGATTGAATGCCTTTAAATGTGGAGGAAACACCCTTTTCTATTACTATTTTTTAAATATACGAAAATCCGTGCTTGAACGCATCTCCTGACACACATGACAAATACCCACTTAACACCCGTCTTTGAATGAACAATGAACAATGAACAATGAACAATCGAGATGAAATAATGAAAAGTGAACGTGAAACCAATTTGAATAAAATTATATTCGGAGCATGTACTTTAAAACATTTTTAGATTGAAATAATTCGCATTTTATTAGAAAACAAAATAACTGAAATGAAATATCTATCTGCGTGTACAACTCTACATACAACATATGCATGTTTATTTAATTTTTAATATTTACAATTGATTGCACTGAACATGAATACTTGTATACGAAACCAGGCGTTAAGATACAACATGCTCCTTTCTATAATATAGCAACACTCTCTTATTTACATAATAATAATGATTCTTATGAGAAAAAAAATTCATAAAATATATTATATTAAAAAAACCATATACTCTCGGTTTGTATAAAAACAATTATTAGTCGCGGCTTCGGTCTCACCAAAAGACGTTAAAAGATGGTAGTTGTTGTCCCCTGGATGGCTGTCAGCATTAAAAGGGAAGTAAAAGAAAAAAAACCACATTAGATGAAGTAGTTATTAAAGGATACATTTTATTTCTTAAAGACAAACTACAAGAAACCTTCGTGGCAGACAGCTGACATATTATTACAGGTAGCGTTAAATAAAGTTTCATTGGTCCGTTCGTACTAGAAAAGTACATTTCGAAAATAAAATGTTTAACTAAGATGTGGCTAGACCGTCGCATGTTTTCGGATTTACCCCAAATACGTGACATGGACAAAACCAACCAATGCCGCGTAAGGTTACTAAGAGAGCACAAAGAGCGAGAACTCTTTACCCACGTATTCAAAGGAAAACGCGGCCAATTACCATAAATACTATGAATATTTATCGCCACATTTATGACTTCCATTACTTGAAATCTATGTCGAGCATGACGAGGCTTATGCGCTGAACACATTGATTGGAGAATCATTGGAAATATGCGAGGCTCTTGAAGAGTGGTGTCCTTCATATTGTTTTGTTTTCATAAACTTTCGTGATTTTTATTTTATAATATGGAACTTTATGTAACATTCCGAAGCGATCATTATTAGGATGAACTGTCAGTGTTTGTTAATGCAGGTATCGTTCATCATTGGTCAACCAGTAACAGCCAGTGCTCGCGGGTGACTGCAATACTCAGTTCTACGGTCTTTGCAGGTTTTCCTCCAGCCGTAAACCGTTTCGTAATAATATGACCTTTGGCATATATTATAAATAATATAACATCGAATCTTTCAATTTTACTTTTAATATACGTTTTGTGAAATGTCAATATACACAATCAACAGAAATATTTTTTATTGAGAAAAATAAATACATCCAATTACATTGGCGAGTCCCCCGCTACTAAAGGGGCATACCACAGGTTCTTTCCACTATCATTTATCATATCAATCAGCTTAGTTCGAGAGGCTGTTGTTGCTAAACTATTCAATCAGCATACACTAGCTTTACACCCACCTGTACAGAAAGGCCCAAATATTCATATAAACAGAAACATAGAGGGGGTCAGTTACGTCAGATTTTGGCAAAATGACAAGCAGTGAAAATCAACAACTCGCATGGCTGGCATGCGCAAGCAATATTGGCCTAATAACTGCACATTGCTAATGCATATGCCTTCCTATCATACAGGTGTAGTGATATAAATTTAGATTGCGTGGAATCTACTTCATTTGGAACACAATACCATGCATATTACTTAACATACAAAGTTACCAGGGCACAGACAATGGAACGTATGCAAAACCTACTTTTTATACGGACTACTTGGCCATCGTTGACAATGAGAAACTGTGCAATGCCCCCCTATAAGAATAAGAATATAGAACCTGACTATGACAAAAGAAGAAAGATTCTGACGTCATAATATATAATTCGACAGTCGACATTTATGCGTACTCATTCATTGGTTGGTCAATACACAGGTTTGCTGGAGGACCGATCATGCCATAATATACAACGTGGGAGGCACTTTGATAAATCGATGACTAATTAGGCACGCCGATAAATGATCACTTTGATGATGTGTTAGCTTTAAATACTTGTTATGTATTGCTACAGCACCGTACACTGGCCTAATGGGTTAAAGCTATACTGTTACTGTTGGTCTACTGGTGCGTATTTACAACTGAAATTATATGCACATGCAGATACTGGTATTCAATACTGGTATTCAGCTATGCCATTGTTATTTGGTATAATTATTAATCATATTATAAATTATACTTAATATTTAAGGCATATTTATTTATATGGCATTTTATAAACCCAAGTGCTCTTGTGACTGAAATTCTAGTCATATGCAAATGGAATGTTCGCGGGCAATTTTGGGCCGACAGAAGTTCTTCGAGAAAATTGACCAGCTTAGGCCAATTAAAACATACATTGACGAGACACTATCCCTACTATTTTAATGTGGCAACTTAGTACTTAATCAACCATCTGAATTGATAGATGGTGATTTAAAGAGAAATCGACCTTTCATCAATACGATTTACTGAATGAAAACGAATGGTATGATTAACCATTACTGGACATACTGCATTTAGAAAGAGAGGATCTCATATGAGTGTTCATATAATGCTGATTTTATTAAACGAGTTGAAAAAACTATTTGTCAACGAATTTAATAAATTCAGTAATATATGAACACGAATGTGAAATTCTATTTATAACATTACTATTGTAATATCGATTTTCAGTCACAAACACTATAATAGACAAATGCCACCCTTGAGAACTGGGTTAAAGTATGCGGACAAAACATGATTCTAATTAATGTGTACATATTAATAAATGTATTTGCATATTTAATTGAAGAAATGTTTTAACTTTATATTCGACAAATTAAGTCCCAAGAAGAAGCCGTAAAAGGGGTCCAAAAAGGCTTAGATATCGCGTATGATCACAATTATAAAAATCTATTGTGTTATTGCACTAGTGAACATATCTATATTTATAGCATGAGTTTATTGCACTCCCTAACTCCTATGTTATGTGATAAATGTATGTATATATGGTTAGTTAGAAAAGGTAATACATCACGGTGTAGTTGACATATAATTTAACGATTACTGGAACAGTACAATCGGTTTCTAGTATGTGTCCTTTAAAGTTATTAAAATCCGACTAATTTCTATTAATGATATTTCCGTAGTTTAGGTGTCTCTCTAGTTTGCGAATAGCAACGTGTATATTGATTTTGGTATGGATTAATAAACAGAAAATAGTCATTATTCAGATTAAATCTAGCTGGTGTTCCAGTGAATTATCAGATATTGCCATTAAAAGCCAATGTATAATGGGAATTTTTATATCAATTTACACATATTAGACGGTGAATGTTACACTAGGTAACACAAGAAATGAGGTTATTATGCTTAATCTTGTATCGACTGATTGATTTTTATATTGCAATGTATGCAGATGAGATGCACTTGGTGTAACTGATGGACAAGTGCGGCATATATTTTCTAATAATCAGTATGATCGGAGTTAGGGGGGAAAACGACATTATAATAACTTGTACAATGTGTCAACCTGCCTCGGAAGGGTAAATAGGTTGACGCGGCGCCTGTGTGAGAAGAAAATATATATTGTCCAGATCCAAGCAGCATGGTTACATTATTGTTCGGTTGACAACTTTAATAAAATAATTTAAAAAGGATTTCTATAATTTTACACCAGCTAAAAGTAATTAGAGATGGTTATTAATGTTATGAAAACGTTGATAGCTCTTGGCACGCTTTCATATTGTCAATTTCAAAGGCATTAATGTCAACATAATGGGGCATATTTTTGCGCGCCGGAAAATTAAAAAGAAAAATATCTCTCCATATTATTAGCCAAGCAACATTCTTTTATGTCGTACATATAAGATCATATTTCGTTTCAAGAACATGTTGCATTCTGTATCTTGTTAGACTAAACTACATATACATGTAATAGCAAACGAACTATGTCCAGGTTAAATGTTGTTTACTCCCCACATTATGAAAATAACATGTATAATGGACATGTAGTTTTCTTTATCATACATTACAATAAAGCTAATCAAGGGCCCGTTCCAAAGAACAATCGTAGCGCTACGAGAGTCGTATCTCCTGTACGTTAGCATGGAGTTGCTA
>JAUTBT010085527.1:0-11554 GCA_032361225.1 Lepetodrilus schrolli | reverse complement strand
GGATCTCTTGTACAAAACAGCATAACCCTAAAGTTGACCTGAAATAGCCAGGGATCTCTTGTACAAAACAGCATAACCCTAAAGTTGACCTGAAATAGCCAGGGATCTCTTGTACAAAACAGCATAACTCTAAAGTTGGAGTTCAGGTTAGTGTTACAGTAGTAGTACTGTTTCCTTCAGGAGATCCCTGTTTTGGTAGGAGATCCCTGGTAGGAGGTCCCTGGTTTGGTAGGAGGTCCCTGGTTTGGAAGACAAACAAATGATTGATTGAATTAGTGCTTTACATAGCAGCAGGAATATTTCACAATGATCTACAAATATTGTATGCACAGTAATAAATGTGATATGTATTAATTTTTGGATTGTACTAATAATATCATTATTATTTCAATCCATAATGAAAATGAATGCATATTTATTTTCTTCAGACACCTTCAGTGACATTTGTTTATGTTTATGTGCAATATATCTGACATGTATCTGTGATACACACAAATGTTATAAAGTATTACACACACAAGTATTTTTAAATATGTACACATGTAGAACATTTACAACCTGAAATTGTTTACTTTATAAAAACTTTATCTTGTTAAATAAAATACAGAAAAACAAAACAGTTGACTCATTTATCTCTCCGATATTAGAATTAGATTCTGATGACTTGGCACTACATTACTGGTACACGTATCACAGAATACAAAACATTTGTTAAACATTCTAAAGGACAACAGTTAATTTGTCGAACATTTCATTCTATCCATAGCCCAGTAAGACATCCATTATTTAAATTCTCGTTTTATATTAAATTTGCGTCAACTTTGCATTTTGAAAAAAAAAAGAACTAAAATTGTCTTTTTCAATGTGAATCGTATCGACAATATCAACATTTCAGAGATATAGCCAATAGTGTCTCCTTTTCAATGCAAATCCAGACATCCAATATTCAATATTGTCTCTTTTTCAAGGCGGAACATTTTCCCGCCCAGAGAAGAACCTGTATTTTCCTAGAAGTGCGGGTGGAGGAGGGGTGGTGATGGATGTAGAGAACATGTCTGGGAGGGGCGGGGTGTTGGCTTGTTTGGTCAGCATGGTCTGAGTCACGGGGGGTTCCGGGGGGCGGTCGGCGTAGAACTTGGTCTGCCTGAAGGACTGAGTCAACTGAGTGATATCCTGGAAATGTTAGAATAATAATAATAATAATCATAATTATAATAATAATCATAATAATTATAATAATAATTATCATAATTATCATAATAATAATCATCATAAAAAAATACTATTGAATTGAGGTTTAGCGCCGCTAGTCAGTTTAGGACATGTCATCCTTGGTCTGTCAGTACCAATGCTCGCAGGTTTACTGCAACATACAACGCCTACGGATGTTGCGGGTTTCCTCCTACTATAAACTGACAAGCCGTGATATAAGTGAAAGAATCTTGAAAGCTGCTCTAAACCCCAATGAAAATAAATAAATAAAAACATAGCAGACGACTTACAGCAGACATACCTGAAAACTCATGGTCAACTCGGGCATCTCTGGCTCCTTATCCCAGTCCAACCTTGACCGTAAAGCAGGAGCCTCTGGGGCCATGATGGTCTTCTGGATCTGCTTGGCTCCTGGTGTCATGAGAATCGGGACAGTAGGGCTCTCTAAGCTGGCCTTGACATTTGGCCCCTTCTTGACAGGTTCTGCCACTTGTTTGGAGATCTGTTTGAAGCCAGGGGTCATCAGGAGTGGGGGTATGGGGCTGTCGATGTCCTGTGGACGGGAAAAGAAATGGGAATATAGTATACTAACATCATCCTGTGTAATGAAGTAGTATCAAATCCACGTCATACAAAAACTGAATGCTGTCAAAGAATTTTAAAGACATTAAAGTATAAATATTACACAGCAACATAAGAAGTAGGTTCACCAGTTTCTCATCATTTTTCACATTTTCACATTACGTGCCACGCAAGTAAACAGGTGTCGGTGGGCTAATGCAATAACCAAGGCTGGAATACTTCTGGCTAACTGAGCTGAGCTCCACCAAACAAAGAGATGAGCAACTTTCCAAGGCTCGTATCTCGGTAAATGATTTATTGAATGTAAAACCACAATGTGATGTTTTATATTGTTATTAGCTAAACATCTAAAATATTTGCACTATTTAATATAAAATCTCTCAAATATGCCCATCAACATTGATATATACACACCAGGCTAGGCACTAATTATATCACAAGCTGCTGTGCTCATGCATGGCCTTGCGTGGCAAACAATGTTGCCAATCACACCCATACCTGGTTATGTGAGACAGATGTAGCCCATGTGATACGTCTAAGTGTAATAGCACTACCATCAGCAACTGTCTGCCAGTATATTCCCACAAGAAAGTACTTGCTACATAAGGGCTCAACAGTAAGGATTGTCCACCTGCCCGGGACAGGTATTATTCACAGGTGGACATGTGAAATTGCACGGATTAACAAGCCCTTAACCTACAGGGCAAGTAGTTTCATCATGTCTGACAGGACACAGGGACAGGTGCCTCAAAAAGTTAATGTAGAGCCCTGTACATTAAAGGGAGATAACTCTAATGTGCTTACATTACAAATAACATTTTAGTTAGAAGTCTACTCTGCCTACCTCTACGGAATTCTTCATTTCTTCGATGTAGAGTTTCTTGTTGATCTGCTTCGCGCCCGGTGTGCGAAGGATTGGTGGCACCGGACTACCTGTTGGTCCAACTGTAGACATGTGGACAGACTGCAGCGGTCCAGCTTTCTTCATGCTGTCAGCTGATGGAGTGAAATCTGTGCTTACAGTAGGGTTGCTCACCACAGCATTGAAATTGTCCCTAGGCATTTTGAAATCTGAAATACCAAAATATATACTGGATGGAAAATTGTGTATTTTAAAAGTTTAGAGTTTAGAGCCGCTTTCAAGATTCTTTCACTTATATCACAGCTTGCCAGTTTATGGCAGGAGGAAACCCACAACATCCCTAGCACTGAATGTTGCAGTAAAAGATACATTAATTAATCACTTGACCATTATGTAGAACACATTATCTGTGGTCATGTACATTAAATTACAAGAGTTCGAATAGACATACCCTTCATTAAACTGGACGTGAGAAAAATGCCATTGTGTTTAAATGCAGTTGGGGTGGGCCATGGTTGTTCACCTGTGTACGAATCTGAATTTGTGATGTAGGAACTGAAACACATAAATTATAAATCAGCAAATATTGTTAGTCAATTAGCGAAATACATAGCAGCATACCCTAAGAAACAAAACCTGCAGATGAGGGTGGATGAGGGTGTGGGGTGAGACATACATGTACAAGTGATTACTTACTTACCCTTCCCTGAACACTGTACAGTTATCGGGCTAACAAATGGTACCCTGGTGGCAGAGAGAGTTGTATTTCCCTGTGTCTATTACTAACAGCTACCACAAACTACATGGCAAATGATACTAGAAGTCACAATGTCATCAAGATGTGATCAGCAAGTAGGTAGAGCTATACATTTTAGGACAAATCTGATTGGAGTACGAGTGCTGACAACAGCACTATGATCTAGCTCTGCCACAAAAATAGGGGGTTTGATGGCAAGGGGTCTAGCGAGTGAGCCGAGTTAGATCACGTGGCAAGATGGGAGGTACCTGGTTTTTGGCAGCTCATAGGGCACTCCTTTCCTGAGAAGGTTCATGGTGTGGTCGCTGATGCCAAAGTCCTCCAATTGTGGAGTCTTACACTGGGTGGCCCGCAGTCTGGGTGCATCAGGAGTCGACCTGGTAGAAAAACAAAGATGCGCGACATTAGAGTAAGAGTTATTAAAGGGACTCATAAACCATATAGAATTTTAAGGGAGTTGCAAATATATTGTGAATTTACACTATGTCGGCTACAATTATTGCTCATAAATAGTTTGTGGTTATTATGGCTAGATATCGGTATCAAAAATATAATCGATAATTGGTAGATTACAATTGATGGAAAATCAATTATAATTGTATCTACAGTTGTACATGTGTATTCAAAAGTATTATCAATAAGTATTAATTTTAACAAGCATTGGTCGGTTACATTACCAGTATTCTGCAGACACAGGAAACAGAATAAATGTTAAATGAACATTTATCAATCAAATTTCAAGAATACATGCATATCGCCAATTATCGATTTGATGAAATTAGCAATTGACAATCATATTACATGTGTCAATTGACTGATCAACCATTTCTATGATTAATGGCTCTAGCATAATGTAATATGTAGAGCTTCATTTGCAAGAATATACCTTGGGCAATGTATAAAATTGGTCCAGCCAAGACCTCAAGGTAGGAAATGTCATTGAACAACAACACCTGACATGAGTCTCTCTAGAATACTCAACAAAATTAATTAAGAACAAGCAGTCTTTTTGGACATAGGAATTTAGCTTTATATTAATTTAACAACAAAGAATTTCCAAATGTCTACAGGCTCCAGGAACTCTTCAATAACTTGCAGACACATTGGAAAAAGAATGGCACCAGAGTCCTCGAACTCCAAAATTTGGTAGTTAAAGCTTCCCCACTATATATCTACCAGCCCTTAATATTTGTTGTTGAGTATATATCAGCTTGTCATCACAGACTATGCCTGGCTAGACGTAAACCTACGGTTCAACTTTAGCTGTAGTTTCTGAACCATTGTCACAACATCCACCATCCTCAACATGTACTTCTTTATCAACGTCTGATGAAACCAAATTGTCTGTCTTAACTTCCGACTCAGCAGTGTCGGTCTTCTTGTCTAAAACATGAATTCCTATAATAAATGTCAATGCATGAATCAAATTAATAAAAAATGTGTATTAGCAAGCTGGATAAATATATATGGCGTCTGAAAATACTGAGATTAACATAATCCTGAAAAACTCAGTTCATACGCTTTGTGTAGTGGACAAGTTTCTCTCTGTAGAGCAGAAAATTGTGTTGTGCAAATTGGATCTTGGATGAAGCATGCTAACCTGTGTTAAATTCAACAAGATGTCAGCAGCCTACTGGTCAGCATATCTCAGGAACATTTTACCTGATTACCTGTTTCAAATCTCATCTCAAGACCCATCTTTTCAAAAATACTATTATTAGTATTGTCATTGTAGTGTTAGCATGAATTTGAGACTTTTTTAATGTCAGCGCTATGAGCATACTTAGTGTGGAGTTTGGCGCTATACAAATGGACATATTATTATATTCGTTAGAGAGTAATTTTTCGTATTTACGTCACGGCAGGAACCTTTCACCGTATGCAAAGAATGATATTCGTAAACAATTACTGTAAATCATAAAATCTTATCAAAATAAATGTTATGATTGAAGAGCAAATCGTTAAATTTGTTACAGTTTTATGCTTGTTATAATTTTATTTCCACACTGCTCCAATCCACCCAAATGTGAATGGATACCAAGTAGGATGAGATGGAATTGTGAATGTAAACATTCTAGCGCTTTAATTGGCAGCTTGGGTTATATAGGGGATTAATATTGGCACTAGTCCTGTAGCCCAAGCCAAAATGCCAAATATGGAAGGTATCACGAGGACTAGTAGACATTTTGGAATTTTTAGATCCTTTACTATATGTTATCATTAAGAGGACTAGTGATCAAAACTGTTAATGTTAACCCCTGTTCTATACTCCAAACTCCCCAGGGAGTTGAGAAGGGAAAATACATGCATATTGATCCATTGACCGGGGTAATAACATAGCGCTATGAGCAAGCTTTCAAGTATGGATTTGGCACAAAATAAATATGCACATTATTATTTTCATAAATGATGTCTTAATTTTACCCTGTTTCTTGTATCCATACTGCTGTAGGTAATCCTCGATTCCGGTCAGTGTCTGCCTCTGGTGAGACAGTACGTTGGGCAGTAAGTCAAGGATCTGCTGGAACTTGTTGTTACTTAGCTGGAGGGCACACAACTGGTCCATAGCCTCATCCTGTTGACAAAGAAAATATGTTCCCACTTCACAGAACAGTCGTAATGCTACATAAATTGTATAGAGTTACATGTCCGAAAAATAACTTTAACGAACATTGATGCCGGGCTCTCAGGACGGGATTTGAATCCTGGGCCTTTTACTCCCAAATCCAAATGTTCTACCATTGTGCCACCACCTGCCCCAGTTATTTAATAGTAAATGTGTTGAATTACAATACAAACCTTAAGAACACAGATTTCTTTCTTGGTGTTTTGCAAATGTCTGTTTGCGTTGATGCAGCACTCATCATCATCCACATATCTCTTCGGCTCATTAATCTTCACCTCAATTTCCACGACTCCATGGTCAAGATGTCTGGCCAGACTTCTCAGCTGACCAAACACAGTGGTCAATTGATGGTCAGTCATTTCGCATGGAAATAGAATCTAGGTTTTCTGAAATATTAGGTGTTTATTATTATTATTATTAGAATATGATTTATGCATGTTTGTACCATGTATTAATGTGAGTTGTTAAATGGAGTAAAAGTTGTATAATAATCATAATAGCACAATTTAGTGGAGAAATTACATCACAAACAATTAACTGTTTGCATCTATTAAACATTTAAGATTATACAAATATTCATCATTTCATGAATTAATATTAAAATACGAATATTCAAATAGTAAAACAGCATTCGAATATAAACACATTTGCAGAACAGTTGTCAATCGCATGTTTTTTCCGGAAATGTCACACCCGAATATTTTCTGTACAATGTTGTTGACTTATTTTACTGAGGCTGCAGTAATTACCTTTTTTATCATTAATGTCCATATAACCTCAGAGCATGAGAAACTCAACAGAAAATGGTGAAAATAGTTGACTGGTGAAAAATAATTAGAGTATGTTGGCATCATACAGCAATCAGTTATAAAGCTAGTTTAATCTGTATTATGTTAACACTTACAAAGTATTTAATTGCGCGAGAAACAAACCAACCAAGCACCTGTCATTAGAAATATACAACAAAGAAACGCGGAATATTCGTGTTTACCTCTTTTCGAAAATGGCGCTGATTCGTGACGTCATCGGGGATCTCTTCCGCCCACGTGACCTCATGGGGAAACTCCCCCTTCAGTGTCAAAGCTCGGGAGATGACAGGTATCTGAGTGTTGATGTCCCTCGAAAAAGTGAGTGATTCTATAATGTTTGTTCTTTTCCTTGATATGTGTAATTAGTTCACCGGCAACTGAGTATGAATTTGTTTGTTAACTGTCTAATTGTAATTAGTAGGAAAACTGCTAAAGATTGTTTAAGATTACTGGGGAACGCCCCCTTCTTGAGTTGTACCTCGGTTCATATAATGTTACACTTATAACCTCGGCCCTCAGGTTATTAATTTTGTCTCTGAGTTGTATACCTGCATTACAACACCAAACATTCCTGTAGTTTACTGTATATGTACAAATCGATTAATCAATATCTACCTGGGGTCGCATTGGTGCATATTATTTTCAACAGCATTACTCATATACTATTTCTCCGATTTTCAAAATAAATGTAAGCTCTTGTAAAGTCAAGTGAAACAGTTATTGATCGTATTAAATAATTAAAACACAAACATTGCTGCTGTCCTTGTCCTTTATAGTGTATTCTGTCAGCTGATGAAAATATCGTCCACCCCGCCTTGCACTAGATTAACACCCAACAACACGACAGCAATAGCATAAAACACGCTTAATGGCTCATTGTATTATCATACATAATGGCATGATTGCGTGTCTAGTGATTGTTATATAGCGACACCTCCTGACCACGAATGCAACATATTATAGCATATGTTTCTGAATATGTGTATATATATATGTATATTATCCAGCATGAAATATTGTATATGTTAGTATAGTCTAAATATAACTCTTACCGTTTATAAGATTATGAATATGAAATGCATTCATTTTGACCCAACGTGTGCGCTTGTATAGCGGCGTTCCACTTTTGACAATACTTTTGAATCTTACCGTTATACCGTATCATAATATCATTAATGGCATCTAAATATAATTCTCACCGATTACTTGTATACGGATATGAACATGCATATTCATGTTGACGTAACATGTGCGCTTAACCCTCTCCATGCTGGAGGCAACCGGAGTTGCCTAAATAAGCTCTGTGTCTAATACAGCAGGGAGAGGGTTAATTATAACGTCGTTCTACTTTTGATAAATACCGTCGTTTAGTATATTTTCGTTTTTTATTTTTTATAGTTTACCGTTTCTAAGGATAATTATGCACATGCAATGTCATGTTGACATACTATACTATAATCATGTCCATTTAAATAGAGCCCATGAATTTGGTTGACTCTTATTTAAATGAATACGATTATAGTATTCGCTTAACGCTGTTCTACACACATATATATATATATATATATATATATATATATATATATATGTATGCATGTGTTTGTGTGTGTGTGTGTGTGTGTGTATGCGTGTGTGTGTGATTATATTATCGGCGGGTGGTAGCGCAGTGGTAGAACGTGGACTTCGGAGCCAAAGGTTCCAGGTTCAATTCCTCCCCGGTGGCCCGGCATCAATGTTCGCGATAGTTACCTTTCGGCCGCGATATTGATAGGATGCGCTGTCTGTAGAGTGGCAATATATCGTATCATTAATTGCATCTTTTCATGAATGGCATACAGTATTTACTCGCGATATGGAATCAGTATTAGTTGCTGTATGTATACCTGCACATGTATGATGTATATTTGTAAACATTATGACGCCTTATTTGTGATAGATAATTATGTTTGTTACAGATGTTAAATCCCGAAAGAAGTCGAATCGTTATCGTCACAGCCTATGACCAATGGCGTCGCTGGAATGGTGACCTGGTGACGTCACGGATGTTCATATCAAAGCAGTGTTCATAGCAATCAATCAATCACTCACTCAACCGAAGCAGACTCGTAACGATACTTCCCATTTTTATCGTCACGCAGATTTCCTTATCCTGACCAATGAACCATGACCCCCTGGGGTCAAATAGCCGTCGTCGTTATCTTACAACGGCTATTACACATTTTCGTATCAGGGACGGCGATGCTATGCAATCACACCCTTACCTCCCCCAGGGGGGACATTCGCTCCCCCAATTTTCCCCACCCGTACCCGGCCCGGGTAGACTGTCAGTGGCACATTGACTTGTCTAACGTGTCTGGCGTTGCCGGGTTGGCGTTCAATTTCAAGCATTTTGCCACACAAGTAACCAACACTGTGACTTTATATGAAGAGGACCTTTTAATTTACGAAACGAACCCGTCTTTTTCAAACGCCACGCCCCATATATATCGAGGTGGCGATATGTACATATCACACGAAACCGACTTATGGATAAAGTTTTCATCCGCGGCTAATATCACGTTAAGAAGTACAAGCGGAGATTCCTTGGGTTTCGATATTTCATATTCCGCTGTAATTCCATCTAAAGTCTGCCATCCGCCAGAGATCTCAGTCAACAGTATAGCTACTGGTAGTAATTACAGCGTCGGCTCTTACATGTCATTTTATTGCAACTCTGGGCATAGGCTAGTGGGCAGTTCAGTATCGGTATGTGTTTTGAAGAATTCCGTGCCCACGTGGTCTAGTGCGGCTCCGGAATGTCTGGATACCTGCCCGGAACCGTCCATCCGTCACGGACACGTAGAATACCAAGACCTAAAAGTGAATTCATCGGCCATGTTTCAATGCGACTCGCCGTATATTTTAATAGGAAACGTAAGAAGACAGTGTATAGAAGACAACCGGGGGCTACCTGAGTGGAACGCTCAGTTTCCGGAATGCGTAATTCCGGATTGTTCGGAATCGGTTGTTCTGGATCAGTTCCCGGGAGATGTAGTCAGTCCAGGTTACGGTACGGACGTGGTTCTCGGGGGCAAAACGTGCCGTTGGGAAATCCTCGCAGATCCGGGATTTCCAGTGGAGATTTACTACCTGTACTTCGACGTGCCGGAAAACAGTTACGTGGATGTTTACGACACCGGGGAAGGCCGACTGCTGATACAGCGGACGATTAAAGGCCAAATTCCCAGAAATATTACCAGCCGCACCAATAAGGTGGAACTAATGTACCAGGGGCCAGTAACAGATGTGACGTCACATAGAGGGTTTCATATACGCTATGTTATGGGGACACCCTTCCTCCTCGGACAGAATGACGAAGCCCATGGTACGAGAACACCCTTCATACCTCCAGTGAGTATAACATGAGTTTCGATTACAGAAAAATAGTTAGGTGTCCTGTTCTTGGAGCCGATCAGACAGGATCCTGGCAGGACACTTTCACCATGGGTGAACTGGTTTATTTTTTAGCATCCAACGTTTTTTGTTGTTGCTGTGGATGTATCTATATTAATTGTTTACAGTGATGATTATCTAATACTAATAGTGATGACGTGTAGGCCTATACCCAGCAAACAATTTAGCGATACTAGTATAATGTTATACTAGGTACTGTTCTATATTATTATTATTAGTGTTGTTGTTGCTGCTGCTGATACTACTACTACTACTACTACTACTACTACTACTACTACTACTACTATTAATACTATTACTACTACTACCACTACTACTATTACTACTACTACTACTACTACTACTATTACTACTACTACTACTACCATTACTACTACTACTACCACTACTACTACTACTACTACTACTATTACTACTACTACTACTACTATTACTACTACTACTACTACTACTATTACTACTATTACTACTACTACTACTATTACTACTATTACTACTACTACCACTACTACTACTTCTGCTGCTGCTGCTGCTATTATTCTACTATACTGTAAAATATTTCATTAAAATATTTTCATTAATCTACCGGTATTTAAATTTGGTAAGCAGAAGCATTACCTATACAGTATCTAGGTATAACGTGCATGTGTGAACTGTGAAGTGTACGTATCATGAAAGGTACATGCCATGCATATATCAATTACACACACGACAATACTGCTGGAGAGAAATGTACATGTACGGCTCCAGATGATATCATGTGTATGTGAAATGTACGTCAGTGTTATGAGTGTTCACGTCTCGGTGATGTCTTTATTAATAAGCTACATTTACTTTTTATAACGCGGATACCTGAGACCTGTTACGTGCGTTCACATTTATTCGTAATGTGATGACTGCAGTTGTTAACAAAACGTCCAGATATATAGACGAATGAACTCCATGTTAAACATATTAAACTTCGCATAAATAGATTGCTAACTGTACTTCTATATGCCTGTATGTATATCCAACATTTACACGCACATATTGGATTTGTTTTTGCTATAAAATTTTAAAAAAACAACAACATAGCACACACATACTATACATTATTTACTAAGATACATTTAAAGTAGAAGAAATAATATTATGCTTCTGGGGAACAAATGTATATCGTGTGGATACTTATACAAAGCAATATAGAAATGCATGCATGCATACAACAGGACATAGACTGGGGGGGGGGGGTAGGGGGTGATCTGGTGGGTGTG
>JAUTBT010085526.1:0-11554 GCA_032361225.1 Lepetodrilus schrolli | reverse complement strand
GAAATGATGATGTATAAAGTTCCATGTAATATTTAAAATATAATATTTAAAAAATAATTATCATGAATATTTAAGGCAATTATACGGTAGTTTCAATGATGTTATCATTATTGAATGGTTATATTTATATGATTGTGCACTAAATTGATTTTGCATGATAATGTTGTCAAACAAACTGAGACCATCATATCATAAAACAACCACTCCTAGTTTTATGATGCAATGGGGTATTATGTTTAGCATTGCCCTCTTTAGTGCTGTTTAGCCACAAATGAGATCTGTATTGATATTGCCGGTATATATGCCACATACGAAGAGTAAACTGTGTGAAAGTATTTCATAATGGAGATTGACTGTGGCTTATGACAGGGAGATGTTATCAATCCATGTCTATTAGTGTAACTTTCAAAAATGTTGCTTTTTTCTTTTTAACAGTCAAGGGTAATTGTGTTATAGCAGTCATCTAACTGGTCTCATGATCGGACTTGGTATCAGCATCAAGAATTTATTTTATAAAATAAACTTAACTGTCATGGAAATGTAATTGCCTATAAGGAAATTAAATGATTGCCTAATTTTTATGATAATGTGTATTTCTCACTACATTTTATGGTTTCAAAGGTTAAACTACATTATTCTGTGGTGGCAGTATTCCTTTAAATGAATAAACTAGCATTTTTATGATATGAACATGAGCATAATATAATTAATTATACCAACTAATGTAATGATAATCCTACTAGTATTACATCTACTGAATATGGTACTGCTAGTTGAATTCTAATATATTTAAATACGAAAATGTTAAATTACTAAATTTTAACATCATCAACACAGTATATTGATGGTGGGCAAAATTATGTTTCCTAATATGCTTCCTTTATTAATAATACCATAATTGTCAACACTGTATATATTTGTAAACAAGGGTGAAAATATTTATCAGAACCCCACTGGGTATAAATGTCCAAAATTGTGTTTGAAATATCTAAGTTGCTCCCAGAATTGTTAACAGAGCCGCAGACATTATGGGGGGAAATCCACAAGTGTTAATTAATTTCGAGTGCGCGATTGTCATGGCACGTGCATGTCTGGAGCTAACGAGACATGGAGGCACGTCATCGTCAATCATCTTTGAGGATGCGGATTCCCGTATGAAACTTGGCTGCGCAGTCAACCATTCAACCCAGGCTAGGGATTGATTCTGTCAGCTCGTTGGTGAAGATGGAGAAGTAGTCGTGATTGACTTGGACACGAAATCTATCTGATAATATGACAGGGTTGTAAACTATAACCCATTGGACTTGTCACAACCTGGGTTAATGGTTTAGTAAAATCTATATCTTCTGAAATTAAATTAATTATGGACATTAATATCATTTTACATGATATTGGCGAAAGTTTAAAATGTTTCCCGTGTTCAATGGGAATTATAATTGAAAGATAATACTTTTTTTTTAATGATGCCATTTGACAGGTGAAATGTAGTAAGACATGTTAACTAATAAATGATAGAACTACGTCAAGGAGAAATAAAAATGTCTGTCTGTAGAAATTAATTGTAAAAGCATGATTCATAATGCAATTACGATATCAGTTTCAATACAATTCAGTCCTGTCAATAATAATTTGAAAATTTTTCAGTATTCTGAACACATCTTTAAAGGTGCAGAATTCAGGCATTGCTCCATCATGGCCACTGCTTTCTCTGAACGTAATATGTTTTAAATTTGAATAAAAATGGAATAAAATTGAATACTTCCTGACAAAGCAACACAAGAAAGTGTCGTGACAGTCCCTGACAAGTGGCAGAATGCATTGATGGGTGACACATCGCCCAATTTTCTCAATTTCTTTTTTTAAATATTTTTTTTTATTAAGAAATGGTCAAGTGGATTCGCAATAAGTGTCCAACATGAGAATACGATGTTTGGCAATTGCTCATGTCGTGTTTCCAGACAAAAGAAACGAGGATTTGAAGGGTAAAAAAGTCAGCTGAGGACAATTTTCCGTCCTCAACTCTCCACGTTGCCATGGAGTTTAAGGACATTCATGAATAATGGACGAAGGGGTCCCCCACTTGAAATGAATCAAAATCAATGGCACCCCCCCAAATAATTGATGGACAGGCTTGTTGATCAAGGTGTCGGACAGACAAGTTGATTCTAATTGCGTTATGTTATGCATCGGACATGCCTTGCCTGTAGCTACATTAGAAATGCCACTTTATTCTGTCTCGCTATCTTTTTTTATTGGTCATATTTCCGACTTCCGACGTGCATTTCGCTATCCACAGGTGTCGAAATGTACGTCATTGTTGTCCTTTGTTGACATCTTGGTTGTTTTGTGACATGCGTTGAGTTCTGTTTGAAGTAGTGGGCTTACCTGATAAATGAACATATATGCATTTGATGTGACTGATAACAATTTCACCACTTGCTGCTTATCATGGTGATTCATCGTACATATACAGATGTATTTTAATTTGATTTATTTAAAATTTTTAAAAATATTTCAGGGGTAATTTAACTTGTTATAAGTAAATGCTATGTTTTTCATGCTTTCAAGAATGTTTCATAATTTATTATAGTTTGAGACTTGCTGGAAAATTAAAAAACATTTAGTTTTTCAAATCGAAATGCACTTATGACAGTTATTTAATTCAGAACTTATTTTTTGGGTTCTTTTCCAGATGTTAGTTGGCCGGTCAAGCACCTCTCAGGACCGCATCCACAACGGTCAAGACATGGGTGACCCTAGCAGTCAGCATGGCGGTCACTCTTCCTCCCTACCTCAACCCATCTACCATATGCCCTCACACCACTGGCACGGCTCGCCACAGGGGCAGACAGCTCCTGGACAGCCACATCCTGTGCAGAGAGTTATGTCCCCTGGGCCAGGATCACCACCACCTAACCCCTCCGCTGCTGTGTCTTTCTTCGCAAGGTAAGTCGTTAAGTTGTTTACGACTATTTTCTTTTTGTTTGATTGTTGTTGTAAACATGTTTTGACAAAGAGTTTTCAGGATGGGTTCAGTCTTGAAATTTCAATAATATTCACTTTATATACAAATATTTATATGTAGGTCTGGTCCTGAATTTACAAAAGCTTTTTAGTTCGATTTCATGCTCAACTCAGTTTCGTTCATAAATCCCCATATAAAATTTGAGCTTGAGCATGAAATCGTACTCAAAACATTTCATAATCTCTGGGCCTGATTACCATGCAAGAACATGGCATTGTGACAGTTTGTTTTCATAAGATTTGGACGATGACTTATGTCATGTTAATTAGTAGCCTCCAAATCACCAACATACCTAATTCAAAGATGAGATTCCATTGGTCACTTGGGAGGTCATAAGGTCATTGTACGTAATTCTAGGTCAGGTCACAATTCCATGTTAGAATTATGCGGTCAGCTCGTGTAATAATAGGACATAGCCACTTTTTCCGACTATGGCTATTTTTTCGATCAGATTTAATCAGATTGGGACTGTCTCCCTGCTATTTTTTGTATGGTGGTCTGAAAATTAATTCTATCGATTCGGCCATGGACAAAATAATGATATGTATGTAGACAGTAGTGACACAACACAGACTTCCACGTCAATGAGAATGTCCGTCTGAATATTGCAATAATAACATTACCATACTTGTACTGAACAATTGTTAAATGTATTGTTCCGTGAAAGTAGCATTAAGGACAGGTTGTCAAATTGGAGGATTCCCATGTCCGAAATAATTGATTTCCAAAAGTCGGCTTTAAAGATGGTGTGGGGTTTTTTCCCTCCGAGGGGCTGCCATTAAAATATATGTCGGACTCCTTCCAGTAGAGGTGCGATCGGTCATCTGAGGGCATTTTTAATTCCGTCACGTGTCACGTGAAATGACTGGATCGTACTACATGTCGCTCGGAGGACGATATGAAATTCATGAAATTTAGCGCATTTCTTTTACCATAGCACCTTTAAAAGACATTTCTTGTGTCGGGCTGAAATAGGTTTTTGATTTCTCAGTGGTGGGTGCAGCCCTTGGGCCTCTTGAAATCTGTTTTACTTCCACATGTTTTATGCTACGTGCAAAATATCTCTTTCTTCTTCAAATGAGGATTTCTCGGTTGTGACTCGGGAGGATAAAGTAATTTTCATGCTGGATTGGAGAGCTTTTTCAATTAACAGGCTTTTAGGAGCTTCCTATCTGACAAAAGGTTGAAAATTCACTGCTATACTATTGGCCTCCTAGGCTTGAATTCATATGACAAATGAGTCTGTTTGTCCCTTTGAAATTCTGGAGATGACTTCTGAACATTATAAAAAAGAAATCGCCAAAATGAATAAAAAATATCTGACAAGTGCAGAATTTTGCAACACAGATCAGTAAAGTTGTCGATGTAACAAGAATTTTTGACAATCGCCGCACCCGTTAACAGTTCCATTTATTTTTGACGCTTTCGAATCAGAGATGATCAAATTTGCAGGAATATCATATATATTGATTATCCATAAAGTATCTGGCAACAAATTTCCCATAATTAATGAGTATTCGTGACTGACTCACGCCACGGTAGAAACACACACTAAACCGTGAAAACACGTAATCTGAAATAACGCCCCAAACGAGAGTCAGAGAGAGGTCGTTCTCGTTGGGCAGCGTTTATGGAAGTAAATATTTACGACATATTTGCGCCATTGTCCGAGAAACTCTGGACGTGGATAATGGCCGCACTCCGGGAGCGTGCAGTCACGTTAATCTCCACGCTCTGCAAACTCGTACCAACGTGACGAGAAACGGAATGATTCACGCGCACACCCTGAAATTGACAGGGTACGAGAGGCCATGTGAATCATTGAGAAACCTTACAGGTGTCGGAGAATTAATCCAAAAGTACACACTCCGGATTGTATCTTTAATAATGCAATATGGGCCACGAAGAATGGATAGAGAAAAAAAAGGTTTAGTTATTATGAAGTGCCTTTTGTAGCTTGTTTAGTTAGTGAGGCAAAATACACTTGTCAAAAATGAGATGATGAATTGACTATTGTTGTGGTATGGACTCAACTATGTCAATAATCCAGTGTCAATGTTATAATTGGTCTAATCTGATAAAAGTGTCAAAACCTGCTTTAAATGGACTGACAATATGCTTGCACCATAATGAGATATTCTATTTCCAAATAGGCGGTACAGTGGTATTACATGTATGTTGGACTTCACTCAAGACAAAGGTCCAGGTTCAAATCCAATAGGGGTGATATTGATATGTAATGTCTGTATACATGTAGATACAAATGTACAGTTATCAAGCTTCAAAAACTTTATCTTTCACCATGTAGCTTTAATTGCAGTCCTGTAATAATAATAAGAATTTGCATATTTATATTCCACCAAATCCATGCTCGAAAGCTTGCTCTAGATTATTACTCAAAATATGAATATAAAATATCCATTATTAAAGTTTTGAGTAAATAGTATAAAAACACATGCGTTAATGTTTTAAATAATGTATTTATTTTTTAATATTTTTTTATATGACAAGATATTAGAAAACTGAATTGAGTTTACATATATATGTGTCATTGTCTGCAAAATATATTAGGTCAATACAAGCTTCACAATATATCAATAAAAGAAAAATCATTCCAATGTCAAAAATCCTCTTAATGATCTGACAATGCTATCCGATTTTCTTTTCTCCCATTTCCGCAAATATCATAACACCTGACCATACAAACACAACAAGAATTTTTAAACCAGATTTGTTTGCAATATTGATCAGTTCTCTCAACCATCTATTAGTTTTAACCAAGCCAAGTTACAAATTACTAAATCAATTGAAAGAATTTCCCTCTTGGCTTTGGTGGAGCCAGGACCCTTTACACTGAGCCAAACAACATTAACAACCCTAACACCAGAGTTGTATTTAGGAGGTCTGTTGCATCATCAATTGCATCTCAAGCACAACAGACAAACAGCAGGTGTCTCATCGATTTCCTAAGTGATTTATGACAAAAAAATGTTTCCCTAATGTCATATTATATGCTCGATTGCCTATTGCCAATGGAACTTCGATTGAAATGCTTAAAAACCGAAAGAAAGGTGATCTCAAATACTCACAATCACGGCTTAGTGTTGTTATTCAGTGCTAATTGCGTGGCTTAATCCACAAGCTTGTTTGGAAAAGTAATTAATGGTTTTTTTCCGATCAGTTCCATTTATTATAAAAAGTGTAATTTACATTTTCATGGGCGCATTTGAAATGTCACACGGAAATACCAAAACATTTGCTCAGTTTGACATGTCAAACAAAGAGTGGAATGGAAAGTTGTCGATTTCAGGTGATGACAATATGCTAATCAATTTCTAGGTGATGACTATGCTAATCAATTTCAACGAGGGCTATCAACTACTCATGGACTCAATCCCAATGTGTGAAGTCAATAACGAGATGTATATTAGTTAATTCACTGTAGGCCTGGCTTTGTTGTCCTATGCTTAGGTTAGATGCCAAACAGATGGCCACTCAGAAGTTGTCATACTTAGAAACCATCGGACTACAACATCAGCATCACCATTGTTCATTTCCATTGTCAATTTCAATCTCTCAGCAGGACTCAGCAGTTAGAAATGCTGTCTTCGACACTCGGGTTTGATTTATGCTTATTATTACTTCAAGGTGTATACTGTTAGCCGCAAAACTCATCATCATTTAAATGAATAATGGATGCGTGCAATGTGACATTTTAAGATTAATGTCTTTTCGGAAATACATAATTGATGGATTTGACAATATTGATGGGTGAAAATTGCAAAGAAAATATTTAACAGAGCTGTGAGGTTCAGCGATGCATGAAGTGTAATATACTAGATATTAATTATTATATTGAAACCCCACAGATGGTAAACAATTGTGATCTCAGATTAAGGGTAGAAATAATCTGGTAATTGTCAATATTCATGAGTATTGGAGGGTAAATCCACATTCTGGGGATAGTAGAGGTGCAATGCAATATAATATGTATTCAGCATCGACCTTGGTTGTTCTGCATTTACTGAAGTACAGGTCGTATTGGAACATACTGCTACAGCTTTACCTCCCACAATATGCATATCTCCATGCAAAAACAGCTCTGAAAACACAAATTTAATTGCTAATTATTTAAGTTTAGATTGAAAATGTAATTTATAGTGATTTTATGCCTGATTCCTTCAATCACTGCAAGGTGGATAATTTAGATGTGTTTATTCCATTCCATTGATGCTGAAATATTTGGGAAAATAAAAAAGATTGGACACAAATTATGTTCAATATGTTAATGGGCACCACTGTGGCTAAGGTAAATATTATGATGAATATAAACATAACTGAGATTAACTCTATACAGCTATGTAAAGCAGTCCATAGTTCAAGTGACCTCAAGTTTCATTAGTTCAGTGTGCAGTGGCAAATTACCTATTGACACTACACCGCAGAAAATGCCCCAAGGGACGAACCGAGAAAAATCGAGCCCCCCCTCACTCTTACCCGTTTTAACAACAAACTAAACATGTCCGCACATACAAAACTGTTAGCGATAATTGCATTTATTCCGAACACGAGCAAATACACATGTGCACACTTACTGCAATTAATTCAGGGAAAAAGTCTCGCTCGTTGGAACTTGCGCAGCAAATTTAAATCATTTTGCACATAGAAGGGGGGGATCTTTCTTACAGAGGGTATCTTGCTAAATGATAATGATTATCTCGTTGTTTGTTTGCGATATGGAATTGCGGATCCATTTACAGTCGTAGCGACCTCTGACCCTGCATGAACTCGGCAGGGGCACGCTTCTTGAGCGAGATGATAGCTTCTAATGGATAAAAAGTAATGGATATCGATTGATAATGTTTGCCATCCAAGCATTCTAATGTCGCAGGAATCCGTCTCAACAATATGCTGGCCGACTTCGGACAATGGTCGAATTACTCACGCCACGCTGTGCAGTGGCAGTCTCCGCGTCCGAGCGGTCACTCGCACGTGCCATGTTAATGAGCCACTTGTCTCGGACGCGTGAATGGACAAACATGCGGCTTCACAAAGTCCAGCAGATGGAAATGGCCCTCTAAGCCCTCCATACAAACTGTGACTTGCACAATAGGCTTGTTAATTTTGGACATTCTTCGTGATGCTCAGGAGGCTCAACCCTGATGGACCTTAGAGAGAGTGTGCAGTTCTCTTGTTGAATGTGTTGATGGTGTCTCATGTTTATTAACATGTTGATATGGAGGAATGCTTTTTAAAAAAAGAAGAAGTCTGTAACAGAAATGTAGGCCTTCGGCAGTGTTTAGATGTACTAGTATATGGAAATTTAAGGTGCAAAGTTTCGTCATTTGTTGCAGGGACAATTTTAATTATAGCTTTTTGTTTTTAATTTTATGATGGTTGTATGATTTAAAGCAATCTTTCTTTTGTAATGAACCCTAAAAAAATAACATTTTGTAATAATCCAATCCTGTCTGCACCTTTAAATGCACCTCCCCCACAACTAACACTAAGTTCAACCATATCACCATTTCCCAAAACATTTCAACCATACCCCCCTTTCCCAAAGAATTTCCCAGACTCCTATCCAACTACCCAACTTTTAACAACCCCACCCAGCTACACCCTACCCATAAACAACCCCACTCAGCTACCTACCCTAACTGTAAACAACCCTACAACCCTACCATCCCATTACAGTACATACTAAATGTCAATAACACTATATGCCTATACTACTTCATGACTGGAATATATTTCTTTAAACATTCTGATAAAATTACATTCAAAGCCACCATGATCCATGTATTATGAAAAAATACACTAGATTTAAATTTTACGTAATTTTATATTATCGGATTGCCAAATCGTGACAATTTTACAATGAAGTTTCCACAAAATGCAATGAATCTTCATGATATTGTGTTATCCTCTCATTCATGAAGTCCTTGATTTACTTAGCATATATTACATTCGATTTCAATAAAATCATCTAAGGACGTTTTTTTGTTGTTTATTGCATTTGAATATTTTAAGTATTTTCGTTCAAACTTGATGCAACTTTGCCTTTTGCATAAAAAAATAGATCAAGTAAAAGAAATACTGTCCATTATTATTTGTAATTCACTAACGTATAATCTATTATTCGAAAATGTCTGGTTTCTATATCGGATAACTAGCAAATGAGGTAAGAGTTATGTAATTAATTGAATATATTCCTTAGTTATGTATTTGGGGTTTTTTTAGTACCAGGTACAGCTCCCTGGGGTATTTGCTGTCAACATTTAAATGTAAAATCAATTTGACAAGCTTAACTCAAAGGGAAGCAACTGTGTCAAACTTGTAGTTGGATGCTTGTGAGTACTGGATTGTAATGACTACGTCTACTGAAAATAATTCTTCCTTTTCAATTCTTTTTTCCCCCTTTTTTTTAATAATGTTTACATTTTTTCTAACCATACTAATGAGCTGAATTTTGATACCATCTCTCCCCACAAATGAAATTATTATAAACCCATATGTATTACTTTATGTTGACATAGATGTGAAGGAAGTTTGCTTTCAATTCAGTTTTCGGCTCCCCACGGAAATCTTCCAATACAAATCCAATTGTACAATCCCGTTAACGACGTTAGAGTTTTATCTAGATTGAAACTGGGGGTTAATTTTTCTTCATTTATCCACAGGTGCCGACCAGTTTTAAGTCTGCATAGACGTGAATCACACGACTAACTTATATAGATCACCAGCTAGTCTGAAAAATCTGATTTCCTAAACCTATTTCCGTGGAGTTTCCCCAAACCCTTGCATCGCAGCGTCTTTTACGTTAATTTGTTTTATGTATTCAGCCGCAGATGAGAGAACTGCAGAGAGATATAATTCTCCTCGCGTCAATTTCTTCAGATGTGACAGTTGATTGATGTTTATTTACGAGGACACAAGACAAGAGGTTAGATCCTCTTAAAGAAATGGTTCCCTCGTGATTTTTAATGACGAGCAAATATCGTATATAGATACAACTTAATACGGTGAGATAAGGCTATTCACAGTTATCAATTGTTCCCTTTTCCCCGTTTCCACTTTGGGCGAGGGGTGTGGAGGGGGGGAGGGGGCACTTTTGAAATCGGCAGCGATCCCTCATAAAATATCTCTCAATGCTGAAGAGGATAGGAGTTAATACTGAGGAACTAATGCTGAAGAACTGAGGGGAGTTTATGGGCGAAATTTCAAATACACACCGATAAAGCGTGTCTGGGCTATGATCCTACTAGTGCCTTGAGAGCCTAACTTTGTCCCCAATTTCTTTTGATCTCCGTGATGAATTCGTTTTAAATGATCTTATGATTCCTGGAGCTTGGTTTATGTCTGAGGGTAGGATTCCGAAACAGCATCGCCTCACTTGAAGGTCCGCCATTTTTATGATCAGATCCATCTTTATGCTGGGGGATGATTTGGTTTGTTTTCAGTTCGAGGTAATATGGTGGTTACGGCATCTCTAAGAAATGAAATTGGGTTATTTAGAGGATGTTGTTTTTTGTCCTTGGAGTGGGTCGGAGATTGGGGGGAGGTGTACCTTTTAATTCTCATACTCTTTTATTTTGTATACTCTTTTATTTTTATTGTTGTTAATGAACAATTTAATATTCATGAAAAGCAGCTCGCTTATGTTGCAAAAGGATGCTATATTTGTTTTCCTTTATGAAAATCAATTCTCAAGTGAATTGTTTAATGATCAAACAAGCCACTGATAAAATCATATATACTCAACAAAATTCATTAAGGGCCCGTAGTCTTTTTGGACATATGAATTTAACCGTATAACTATTTTAACATTGGAAAATGTCCATGTACTGTTCAATACCTTGCAGATTCAATGGAAAAAGAATGGCACCAGATTCCTCAAACCTAATTCGAAGTTTTGGGAGAAAGCTTCCACATAAGATATCTCCCATCCTTAATTTATTTTTTTGAGTATATTTTGATCAATTCTCGTCCTAGACATAAATAATACATATAGAATTGAGAGGAAACAAAACCATAACAGTTACCCATGAGGAAACAAAACCATAATGGTTACTCGTGACTTTCATGACACCATCTGCTGGTGAGAAAATGTGTGTAGTCTCCTGTGCGGTTGCTTCAGATTTGAGTTTAATTTTTCAGTTTGGCATTATTTCAACGGTGTCCTTTTGATTCCGAGCCAAACTGGATTGATCCGCAATATGGCAAGATCTGTCGATGATATTTACACTTGTGATTCCGCATATGATGTCAATGAAAGTACGCGACATCAAAGTTAAATGTACACCGGTGGGAATACTTCTTTATGTCATAGCAGAAATATATTTGAAAAACGACCACGCTGACATTTGATTTGTTCTGGGTTTATTTTATGATAATAAATCATATTTAGTGTGTCATAGTAACCTTGGGTGGTCATTTGATGCAAGAAAATTATTTGTGTGTGTATCCTATGTCATGTACTAGCGAGCTAGGATTTTTTATATAAAACATAATACGCATATGAGTTTG
>JAUTBT010085525.1:0-11556 GCA_032361225.1 Lepetodrilus schrolli | reverse complement strand
CACAACGGCCTCCTAACTATTTAGGAGCTCCTAAACCAGTCCTAAACGTTGTCACCTCGTAACAAGTGTTTCACGACTACGTCATAACTCTTATTCCTTCTTAAATCTGCATCCAACTTAGGAGGTGATAAACTGGGTCATAAAGTTAGGAGCTCCTAAATTTAGGATGTCGTCGTGAAACGGGGTCCAGGTGTGCATTTAGCCTACACAACTTTTCATTACATGGTACTATGTAGCACTAGGGAACCCATTAAAAATTATTTGCTGCTATTTTGCTACAAACTTATTCAGTCAACCACTTCTAGCGTCGTGTAGTGAAATGTAGTGCAGCTTAAATGCAGCCTTGAAGTACAGACACTTTTTTATTTTATATTATATAGTTTAGAGCTGCTTTCAAGATTCTTTTACTGATATCACGACTTGTCAGTTAATGGCAGGAGTAAACCTGCAAGCACCACACAGATACTACACAGATACTACACAGACAAATACTATACAGATACTACACAGACAGATAGTACACAGATACTACACAGACAGATACTATACATACTACACAGACAGATAGTACACAGATACTACACCGGCAGATACTACACATATACTACACAGACAGATACTACAGACAGATAGTACACAGATACTACACCGGCAGATACTACACAGATACTACACAGACAGATACTACAGATACTACACAGACAGATACTACACAGATACTACACCGGCAGATACTACACATACAGATACTACACAGATACTACAGACAGATACTACACAGATACTACACATATACTACACAGACAGATACTACACAGATACTATACAGAGAGATACTACACAGATACTACACAGACAGATACTAGACAGATACTACACAGATACTCACATGAAGTGCTCCCGTATGTTCTGTCGAACTCTGAAGGAGATTGGTGATCCAGGGCTCCGGTCAGGTCGGTCAACAGCTGGTCAAACTTGGTCTTGAACTTAACCTCCTCGGTCCTCCGGGCACTCTCAAAGGCCTCCCGGTAGATGTCTGGAATCGAAGACAACAACAACTCTCAGGTCTATGTAGGTTTAACTCTGCAGTTCCTACTGGCTGCACAGAAGTCTTCTAGAAAGAAAGTAGCGTTTTGTCTCTCCTGGCCCTGAGATTAAAAAAACTTTTTTGAGTACAATCTCATGCTCAATTCAAGGTTTTGTTCACAAATCCCCATATAAAATTTGATATTGAGTATGAAATCGTACTCAAAAAGATTCGTAATCTTCTGATTTTATGGGCTAGTTATGATCCTCGTTTCAGACACAAGACATCATGGCCAAGCATTTATAATTATATTCAGACTAGTAGTGTCTATGGTATTTTATCTGATGTAACATAATCATATTTCTGTGACCTAGAGTGAGGGTTTGTCCAGTAAGAGGGAGGAATTCCATGAAGTGGCGACACCCATTGGTTGTGTGACATACCTGTATACAATCTAATATTCATTGACCTCTAAACTTTCATGCCTTCATACCATATACAAGTTAAATGAATAAATACATTATATTTCATTTAATTTTATGTGAATTTCTCATTGTTAAGGTCAATGGATCAAAGGCCAAAACGAGTTTAGAATTTGCATATTTATTGAAGCTCTCATAAAATATTTAAATTCATATAACTGTAAATTTGACTCGAAATATAAATGACTTTTTGCAAGGACTAGAATTATATCTTTTAAAATTGTTTGTATATACAAATGTTCATATTCATGCATTAAACATAAAATACTTTTTTGCAAGGCATAGAAATATATATTTAAAATAATTTCTATATACAAATGTTCACATTTATGCATTAAACATAAATGATTTTTTGCAAAGCATAGAAATATATTTTAAAAGTCATGTCTATTTACAAATGTTCATGTTTAAGCATTAGAAGTAAGTTCCAGTACTAACATAGCAGAAATAGGTAACACCAGCCTTGGATGAAAATGTTATCACATGTTTGACATTTTGCATGCTGAGGATAGCACATGTTTGCGTTCGTAGTGTGCAAGAAACTCTGTTAGCAGAGTGTATAGACTCAAGAACTCAACCAAATGTCAAAAGACTACAACCGCAGAAAACAAACCGTGAAAAGTGTAGTGATTGTCTAGATTGCCCTGTATTTCAGCAGCCAAGTACACAACTGGTTGTAACCTAGGTCACTGATACTGAATTTTACAGGATATTATTGCTGGTTCACCTCTAACAATCATCTCAATTACCAGTATCCCTTTCGCAAAACATTAAATATAAATAAATTAATGTGAAATATCTAAAATATCCTGAATTCTGTAAATTATTATTATTATTTAATTTTTCTGTTATGTTTTTTTAATCACTGACTGCAAATTTAAGCCATATGAGCAAGCGAGTAAGTTATTTTTTTACATCGCAGCGAGAATCTTTCAAACATACACGACGATATGCCATATGAATGATTAAGCTTCTGAGAACATAACTTTTGCAGACTTATTATCATATCAATCATATTCCAGAATTGTCCGTTATCATATACATACAAGAATCCAAATAATGAGCATGAACCTTCTTCACACTATGGACAACAAGAGATGCCCAGTAAAGAGCAGAGATTTTGAATAATCCAGCTGTGAGAATGTTAAAACAATAAACATTCATGTCTTAATGGCAAATAGATGAGAAAGAAAGACACTCATTGTAATCCAGCTGAGGATTTGTTCATATTTTAGGACACAAACAGTTTGAAGTATTAACTCTGTTTGTTTAGCAAAACAATTATCTGAAGTATTATTTTATGAATGAAAACTCCACTGGAGTAACCCTGAGCATGAATTCCTGTAACACATAAACTAACAATCAAACATATTCCCAACACATTGAACAATGGCAGTGTTGACATTAATAATGCCAATAAATCTGGATGGAATGAATTACCGAATTTATATAGTTAATGTAATAACATCTCAATGTTTGGGAGAAATTGATTCCCTCAATGTTCACAAGATTTGATCTCATATTACCAATGTACTGTAATTACTACATGCATTTAAACTTGGCTACTTAATGAGGGAAGATATACTAATTATGAACAATTAAGCAATCATTTAATTATTAAATATAGTTGAGGCATTTGGTATGCATTTCGCAACAGTTTATAACTATAATGAAATCAGTAGATGTCTGTACATTTCATTACGTGTTTGTTTCTGTCTGAGTAGTCACTGACAGGTGTCAATTACCAAGACATACATCATCATTCACTACAATGACAGCCATTGGGCTGGTAACAAAAACCATGTATTATTAGCACAAAACGTTGCTTTCATAATTCAATTAGCATTATTGCAGTACGATCCATGTAGATATAGATAATACAGTAATGTACAAATTGCATAATGCATTGCGCTGCAACAGAGCAGCTAGTTGCCAATTTTAATTATGGAATAATGCCAATTATATGGGGAAATTGAGATATGTAAGTAAGTATAGGTCAATAGGGAATTAATTGTGGCTGGTAGTGGGACACTCTCTCCTTCTCCCTCTCTCTCCCTCTCTCTCCCTCTCTCTCGCTCTCTCTCTCTCTCTCTCTCTCTCTCTCTCACATACACACACACAACATTTTTCTTTCTTTCAGAACCATCTATATTTTTCTACTACCAGTGTTAGATATCTGTTTGTGAATTTGTTTAAGAGCTGAGCGTGGTTATGATGTGTGTCTCCTCACCCTACACCATCCATAACATATTTTTAATGTTGGATCTTAATTTTTCAATTGTATTCATTCTCAATTACATCTCCTTGAAATAATAGATTACTTTCAATATCAAACTACAACACTTGGTCATTTCAAATTTACAAAGAAAACATAAAATAAATAATAATTTAATTTAGAAATGAACATTATTTCTATAATGTATATCAAGTATTAACATTGTATTTTATTCAACCATATCATTAATATTCTTAAAACCTGATATAAAAAACTTCTTTTAGAAATGAACATTATATCCTTAATTTTTATCGGGCTTGAACTAGCATTCATGAATATTCCAATTGGCACCTTGTCTATGGATTGTATTTTCATTCCTAACAACCCACATATCCCGTACCAACAAAATCCTAAAATCTGGTGATAAAGTTATCATAACCATCACGATTTTCTACATCAAAGACCAGTGACAGGTGTAAACCCAGTGTACATATCTTATGTTGCTTTAGGCTCTCGTAGCATATCGTTTCATATTCAGTGGGACTACAATTTATTATTTAAAGCTTATATTCACTGCCTATATAGGTCAGAAGTCACAGATTAGGTTTGTTAATACATTCATGGTCAAGGTATATGGAAATGATATGCAAATACTTGGAATATACAAGCAGGAGGAAGAAACTAAGTTTCCTTAGTAAAGATTGCTTTTCTAAGAAGGATGGTCTGAACTGGATAAATATTCAGAAATAATATTATTTGATAGGCAAATGAGTTATGGTTTAATGCCATTAGAAAAAATGAAATGAAAAAAGGGAGAAAAAAATAGTTCTCATTTACAATAAAAAAAATCTTAGCATCTCACATTCTGGTGACAAAGAAGTCCCCAAATTTCTCACATTCCTGTAAAACTCTATACATATCCGATAAATATAATCCTTGCTGATATTTTTGGAAAAGCTTACCTCGAGTTTCTGCAACTGGTTTCACTCCAATGGAATCTGGCACTCTTGATCTTCTCTCCTCCAAATGATGAGAGTGCTGATCTTTAGTTGTGGAGGAAAGTAAGTTCTCCAGGGACGCAGGTCGAGACACCGGCTTGTCGGTAGAGTAGGACCTCGAGGACGGAACCGGCAGTTCTGTTAGAGTAGACAGGAAAAGGACAACATTGAAACCTCGTGTTAGCTACCAGTCTAGGTTTGAGCCATGATGATCCTGTGTTCAAATATTTGTCCATGACAGGTTTGCAAGCACTGACTAAACATGAGTGAGGAATGTGAAAACCCTCGCTAACAGGGGAAAGAACCGGATATAGGGATTTAAAAATCAATTGCAAAGCATTTTGTCTGATTACTGAAGAATATCCAAGTTGACAAATACAATATCCTCTTAAGGAAGTAATGTAGAAGTCAGCAGGAAATATTTTACTACAATGTAAAGCATGTTGGCTGAATAGGAATGATTAACTTTGGATATGTGAAAATTGTTTTGTTTTTTCTCTCCAATAATACTAATTTGGGAGAGAGAAATAAACAGAATACCTCAAATAAAGTTAATTTCCAACAATTATTCTGATCCATTCTCAAAGTTTTAAAATATTAAGTCTTAAACTGCCTATCTCAGCACAATTCAATCATCAAAAAAATCATTGAAAAACAATTTTGGTAGTTGGTAGCACTTTGGTGAAATATTAATAATAGAAACTTTACAGAAAAACCTATTAATTATGGCTTCAAGAATTTGCCAAGTCAGGAGGACAATTCCGCTAAACTCATCACATCTGAAGGTATTGTGTTCTCCAAATACTTTGTATTTATTCCAATTCAAAACCAGCAATTTGCTCATGAAGGAGAACAAATAGTGGACTCGTAGGGAAGTGACAACTATATTCAAACACAGATGTTAACATTTTGAGCCAAGGTGCCAACAAGCAACTAATCTGTTTGTTTGTCAACAAAGAAATGCTGATACCTGCACACGACTTATTGCTTATCGTCATGGTTACATCACGATATGGTAAACAGTTCTTCGGTACACAAAAAAATATCACACATTTTTTTCTCCAAGTTGCTCTTATGTATGGGATTAAAAGACATGGTTATTTAAGTATGAATGTATTGGCTGTTAGTACAAGAACAAATATTACAAGTATGTACAAGCATATACAGAATTGTTAAATTCATTGATCTTCAAAAAGTTTTTAAAGTATGTACATCATACCAAAGAGATTAGTTGATGTATTCACAGAAACAGATGTTAAAAAGGTCCCCTTGTTTTCTGAATATTTAAATATTACATTTACAGAAAACTGAAAGTACATCTTCAAATAGTACTGTACAGGATAAGTACAAGCATTGCAGTAGAAGCATGTCATCATGACCTCCCACTGTCACATAGATCAATTAATTTGAAGCAACTTCCTATGCTCTATTCCATAACTTTGGCCTATTAATTCCAAACCTTCTTCAGATCTATCCATTTAGACATATCATGATGCATGTCAGGTTGTAGCAATTAGTATTCTCAGATAATTCTCAATGAAATCTTCTCCACAAGGGTTTCCTTGTTGACCTTGAGAAAGTCCTAGACTTCAAAATACAAAGAGTTCTATTTCTTCAGCACCACACTCCACATACCAGGCATAACATCTTCAACCCCCCCCCCCCCCCCCAGTACACCTGCCAGTAAGCAGGAGGCAGAGGTCAAATATGCAGATGTCAAATACATCGAGATCACAAATGCAAATGTCAATTTATGTAGATAGGTATGATGGTAATAAAAGCTTTGAAAAGATGGCAAACGCTAAATCCTGCCTGTCATAAATCGGGCATTACAAACCTAAACATATCAGTGTTATTCTTATACAAAATGTTCTCAATCTTCAAACCAATTTGTCTAGCAAACATCAGAAAGATAGTAACTTAATTCTGTTATTCTTTCTGAAAGCGAGCTGACCCAGCAAACAGGCTGAAAAGACTCTGGCACAAATGGCCGCCACGAAATCCGAGCAAATCGCACTCTTCTTCACACTTATCTCCACATTTTGAAAGAAGCATCAACAGATTATCCTTCAAAAGCCTGGTATGTCAACAGCTAGGCTGTACAAAGATGGGGTATTGGAGCTGGTCTGTGTTGACACATACTTACCAAGTAGGTTACCAGGATACACCAATATGAAGAACAACACAATACTGCTGTTGTCTTGAGTCCTTCCCGATGAGGAGACATGCATTATTATTGAAACTACAGGATGATAATTACTTGTGACATCCTAACAAGATTGGGGCCATTTTTATCTTTATTTCAGTAACATTTGTGAATTGTAAATAGTAACGAGAGAAAGTATTTAATACTGTGCGAAGAAATTGACAGAATACTTATGTATACAATGATAACAAACCTGCGGCAGATGGAAATAGAAATAACTAGACTTGTGGACAAATGGAAATAGATGATGTGGACAGGCCATACAGACAGGGATATCTCTAACATAGACTTCAATACTTGGACATATTCCAGACAGCGAGTGAATTTTGAGTTTAAGGTCAATTTTGTCCATTTACCATGAATTCCAGAGTAATTTAATAATAAATTACTAGAATTGGATATAAATTGGTTTATACTTGCTCCCTACTGAATTTTTAACAATCATCGTTCTATATGGCATCTGGAGTTGCCTTGAGCAAGGAAAAGGTTAAATCAATAATGCATAACAATAATGCCTCTCGACAATTCATAATAAATGGAGATGTGGCTAACATTATACTCTCTATTTGATTTCACTGGCTTAGAAAAGTTGCTAGCATCTTCAAGTGCCATCATGACACTCTCACTGCTAGAGGCAACCAAATGCCTTAAAGACCAGTGCATGTGCTGAATCCAGCAGGGAGAGGGTTAATATTTGCATGTTGTCTCTTGCTGCTGGAATAATCAGAATCGTTTTTCAGTAGGGCATCTCTTGTAGCCTCTAGCATGAAAAAAGGTTAACTACTGCCCTGGTTATCCAAGTGCGAGTGGGCATTTGTGGAAGCCTGCCACGTGGCCGAGACATTTAAAATTCTGTATTTGAGATATGCTTATCGGAGAATACATCATGAAGCTCGAAGAATTAACATGTCTCACATACATGTGTGGCCGTGGAAGATATGGGTTAACAGCGTACGTCACCGTGACCGCCTCACATGAATATACATGCTTGAATAACACATCCTGTAGACAAGATAGCTGTCAAACACCCAAATAGTCAGTCGCGATATTGACAGTGGCAAAGGGTGAACAAAATTGGATGGTTCTGATAGGCCGCTTGATGTCGAATAGAATGCTATAGAGTTCTGATGAATTTTTGTCAAAGCATTAAAAGTCATGTTAAGAAATATTGATTTTATGAATCAAAATGCAATAATCTTTTCAATATCTATTGACAATTTTCCTTGAAGATATAGGTATTGTAAAATGAGATGGATATGTCTGGAATATTCTTTAATTAATTTGGATATGAACATATTGTATTAGATTTTGTCAGTTGAGACTTCTTTTCTATTGAAAGTTTATCCTTATGCTTGAGTTAACTCTCAACAAATAATTATAATCTCCAAAATCAAGATTTTTATTATTCACAGACAAGGGGAAATTGCTTTGTCTCTTGAGGGAATACACACTGTCTTGTGAATATCACTACTAGTCTGGAGAATTTTGTTCTTATAACCGACTTAATCCCAGAGGTCTTTTAGTAACTCTTCAATCAATGAAGGAACAAATACAATAACATAGAAACAATGTGAGAAATAGCTGAACACGGAAGTTTGATCAACCCTCAGACAGTGCTGCAATGACATCAATACACGGATCAATTCAGTTTAGACAGCGACCAAATTTATTAATCTTCATGGAAATACCAGAGTTTTATTTTCCCATTCCAATACTTCCAGATTTCTAGATCAACTTAATGTCTTCATAGTATTATTTTATAGATTTTTTTATCTTATTTTTAATTGGGGAAACCCCATAACATCCATAGCACTGATTGTTGCAGTAAACCTGCGAGCACTGGCTGGTACTGACAGACCAAGGATGGTAACTGTATTGCCATGCTACAGACCGCGCATCCTATCAATATCACGTCAGAAAAGTAACTTTGTGAACATAATTCCAGACTCCCCAGATGGGATTTTAACCCTGGGATTTTGGCTCCAAAGTCCAACATTCGACATTCAACATCGCTACCACCCGATATTGTAATTATCAAACCCCATCCATCAATCAAAGTATTAAATATCAATTGAAAACATACCATGGTTATCAGATATCAACTGTCAAAGGTTTCGTCATAACCAGTTGTGTACAAGTACAACAAAACTGTCCATCAAGGTGAAACGTGCATGTCTGTCTTGAAATTGGGTCATTCACAAGAATTGGTTTCTTCAATGTCATTTATTTGTCGTGAATCCAAACCTCAGAAGCAAAGATCAAGTCATTCCGTAAAGGAATCTAAACCCGTTGTTGAATATCAGTCAAGGGTAACGTTATTTTGATGATCAACCACAAAGCTGTAATGGGCCATTGCACGTCAATTATACGAAGAGAGGGACGATATGTGAATCGTCCCATGTAAATTACAGTTAAAGGAAGAATAATAATAACAGAGTGGGCGCCTCAACATTTTGTACTTATCTATGTCCGAATTCCTTATATGAACTGTTGGGCAAGGGTGAATTTCTGTCTGTATTTATTATTGAATTAGTGCTCCACGCCACAACGGGAATATTTCACCAATACACGTTGACTTTTGTCTCTAATTTGTGAGCATAAATCAGAAATAAATAAATATTTATGGCGAAATCCAATAATTCACTTTGCGATATTTATATCTCTAATGAATTTTGTATGTAAGGTGTGGTTCAGTTTGATATTTATACTTTGTCAGGGATAAAGTATGAGATATAATAATGTTTGCTTTCAATCAATCATATCGTCACCTGTATTCATTAAGTACTATGACATATTTCTCATTCAACGTCATGTTATATATTAAGTTTCAAGTTATGAAAATGTCTTACAACAATAAGGCAATAACCTAGTATAATTTTACATTTATTCTACCTGATTAAATACCAGATTCGATAATTCTTCTGACTGACTAACCAATATACTATCCTCCTATATTTAAAGGATGAACATAGGCCTAATTTTACAGTGTACAGGAGTGAAAATCTCTGGATTAGGGCAAGCCTGCACATAAAAGAATCAATCATGATGTTTCTACAGTAATTGCCCTAATAATTCAAACCCTCTAATAATTCAAACACATAAATTAATTCTATTTTTTTCATTGGAATATTCTAATTAAAGATCGTTTTTTCAACAATTTAAAAATCTTTCATTTATTTACCATTTCATTTACAACCGTTTGGTTGGCCATAGATATACGAACACTGATAATTTTACATTTTTGCATTTTTCTAATAATTCAACCAGCTACAAATTTAATTATGTTTCTCCTGTTTGAATTATTAGGGTAATTATGGTATTTACAAAACTAATTTAAAATATAAGTCTTGCATAAATAAGATATGATGTTAACAGCACAAATAATCTAATCTTGTGATTGGAAGTATTTTCCAGATATTTACTAACAGAAATTACTTGAAACTGCTGAAAAAAATAACTATTCATGTCACTACCATAAGATAAATTATTAACAATACTAATTAAATAAGATAATGCATGTCATTAAGTCATATAATATAATTCATGTGACTAAATTCTAAGTATATTCATACTACTAATTAAATAGAATAGCTCATGCCACAAAGTTCTAAGATTATGCATACCCCTATTTAAATAACAGTATACATACCACTATTCATGTTACAAAATATTACCGACCGTGCAATGTTTCAGCCCATGTACCTACCACAAGCATACACACAACAGTCTCTAGTATGGCCCTTACCCCTGGTATCTGAAATAATTACTCAGGACAGCTTTAACATATATCCCCCCATTTATCTGTGCTTAACATTTCCGTCACACCTGGATACTGCGTACACTCGTGACCTGTGGGGATTAGTTTGGGATGCGCTATGACGGGATGTGGTCACTTCTTAACTGTGGTCAGAGCATACACTGGACGACTCTGGACATTAATGGACATTCATGGACATATATGGACATTCATGACATCTATGAACATCTGGACATCATATGACATAACTGGGCATCTATGGACATTCATGAATATATATGGACATTCATGGACATCTATGGATATCTAGGGACATCACTGGACATTCAGGGACATATATGGACATTAATGGACATGGCCAGACTGGGATGGACTATGAGTTTATAGCTCATCACACTAATTTTGTCAAAGTAAATATCCTAAATCCCTGAATAGATGCCTGTAGCTGCTTTGAATAAATACCCATGTCAGACCTGTGTCAGACCCATGTCAGACCCGTGTCAGACCTGTGTCAGACCCATGTCAGACCCATGTCAGACCCATGTCAGACCCATGTCAGACCTGTGTCAGACCCATGTCAGACCCGTGTCAGACCCATGTCAGACCTGTGTCAGACCCATGTCAGACCCATGTCAGACCCATGTCAGACCCGTGTCAGACCCATGTCAGACCCGTGTCAGACCCATGTCAGGCCTGTGTCAGGCCCATGTCAGACCTGTGTCAGACCCGTGTCAGACCTGTGTCAGACGCATGTCAGACCTGTGTCAGACCCATGTCAGACCCATGTCAGACCTGTGTCAGACCCATGTCAGACCCGTGTCAGACCCATGTCAGACCCATGTCAGACCCATGTCAGACCGGTGTCAGACCC
>JAUTBT010085524.1:0-29875 GCA_032361225.1 Lepetodrilus schrolli | reverse complement strand
CAGCCGATGCTCGCAGGTTTACTACAACATTCAGCGCTACGGATGTTGCGGGTTTCCTCCTGCCCTAAACTGACAAGCCGTGATATACGTGAACGAATCTTGAAAGCGACTTAAAACCCCAATACCAAAAAAAAAAACACACAAAAAAGATTAAACTACATGACTACATGATGCTTTGACTACATGATGATTTTATGATCTTTTATGATATTTTAAAATGAAGTGGGTTTGACTGTAAATGAAATGAAAATGGTTTGAAATGGAATTAGAAATAGTATTGAGAGTAGATGTAATAAAGAGTATTGAAAGTAATCCGAGAAGAGGTATCGGAGGTAGGAAGTATTTGGTGGAGAAAATATAAAATAATTCTCACTTGTAGGAGGAGAATATTGACTTAGAAGAGCTGGAACAGTTTGCCAAAACATTCAAGAGACGAAGAATTGAACTGGGTATGTAATAGTGTGATGTTGAACATTTAGATTTCATATTGTAAACAATTTGGATACATATTTTTAGATATCATAATTAATGCCATGTTCTTCTATGAGATGTTCATTTTATGGGATAGTGGGATAGCATCTAAAATTGCATTGTGAAAGGTATTTCTAGTGTATTTTATGATGCTAGTATTATTTATTAAGAACTAAATTTGGGGATTTTACGATGCTTCTTACATTTGAAGTTTCATAAAATGTTGACGTTTTCCCACCACCCAGGCTTTTAATGTTCATAATATGTTTATGTTTTCTGACATTATTAGTTAATTTGATGTTTGAAAGGTGATTCGTTGTTGTGTGTCGTTTCGCAAGATTCCGTATTTCCAGAGGCACAGAATAACATGTTGATGTGCTCTGACATTTTTCATAAATTGTCAAATGTTTGTCTGCCATGCAGGCTTCACACAAGGAGATGTAGGCCTGGCCATGGGGAAGCTGTATGGCAACGACTTCAGCCAGACCACAATCTCCCGCTTCGAGGCGCTCAACCTGAGTTTCAAGAACATGTGCAAGCTGAAGCCGCTCCTTCACAAGTGGCTCCAGGATGCCGATGCCATGGCACAGAACCCCACTGCCATCACCACTGCGAGCGGTGTCACCATCACGCCCGAGTCCATCAGTCGACGGCGGAAGAAGCGCACCAGCATCGACACGTCGGTTCGCGTGGCGCTGGAGAAGAGCTTCCTTCAGAACCCAAAGCCGTCCTCGGAGGAGATCACCATCCTGGCCGAGAACCTGAACATGGAGAAGGAGGTGGTCCGCGTGTGGTTCTGCAACCGCCGGCAGAAGGAGAAGCGGATCAACCCGCCGTTGCCGTTCACGAGTTCGCAGCTGCAGATCATGAGTGGCATCAACTCCAGCAGCGTCATTGCTCAACAGAACACGACCGCCGCAAATTCGACGAGTCTGTCGAACGTGACCGTGAACACTTCGATGTCGGGTTCTGGCCTGGTCACGCCGACCACGGGGCTGTTCGTGAACAACACGGCATCTCTGAACATGTCCCCCGCCACCAGTCTTATCATTCCGAACGTCACCACCGTCGGGGCGGTGGTGCCCTCTACCTCGCCCACCCAGTTTGTCTCTGCGGCCACCGCGCTAGCCAACGCGGCAGCCGGGGTCGCCCCTAGCAACAATAGCCTCATTCTGAGTTCGCCCTCAGGTGTTCATAGTGAAGATATGTCATGAAGACGTCGGACCAGAGCGATGTTGTGAAGTTACGTGGTGTCTGTTAGCGGAAATGGGGGTGTTCAACTTCTTATTCAGGGTTGTTTATACACAAAATTGCCCTGCAGTGATGTAATGCAATAAATCAATTAATCTTCTTCGGGGTCGTAGCACTATGAGAGACAGAACTGACTATGCGTGTATTGTAGTTTCAACTCTAGTAGCGATATGTCTTTTCCTTGGAACGTTGGCCAGAGCTACTGGTAGGTTTAAACTGAAGCTTGATGTACCTCTACCCTAACACCTGTTCAATGCATTAATCTGTTACGAGAGTTGGAAAACCCATGATATCTTGGCAATTTGCAAATATCGCAAAAAAAACAATTCTATACAATTTACAGAGTAACTTGTTATATTCTGATAAAGTGGAACAACAATTTTCACAGCCATATCATTTATTACTGTAGTAATTTTTTCACCCCCTATATATAATTGGCGATCTTATAGCAATTTGCTTAGAGTTGTCTAACTTTAGTTTTAGTACCTATGTGATTATTTGAATACACCAATACATTAAATTCTTTATCTATTTTCATCAGTATTTTCAGTAATCTTACCATGGAGTGCTTATAGTGGACAATTAGGTGTCTACTTTAAAGATTTTCTTTAACATTATTTTGGGTCTAAAGCCATATTTGTCCATTTTTTCCCTCGGTAGATTAGATTGCTTCAAACCAAAGATTTTTGTTCTCGCCGAGGCCATAGTTATTTATTCCCTTGTATATGGATCCACTGAGCTGATTTGTTTTCGATTTTCTTTTTTTGGTTATATTTCCATGACGCTGTAAATGTCTTTATTATACGAAATTGTACCATCATTGTTTGTAAACACAGATATGTATACATTGTAGGAGAATATGTTGAGACCAGAAGGCAAAGGTCGACAGGCTAATAGTACAATGAGCCATTTGACTGATTACATGAAAGTCGATTTTCTAACAACTGCCGGTATATTAAATATTGGCAAGCAGTACCTTGAAAATAATTGTCTATTCAAATCTGAACCATCTATGTGTATTTGTGTTAATAACCATCATTGACAATTATATTTATCAATTGTATTTATTTTTTGTCAACTGACAATTCATAAATCAACAATTATTGTTTATTATATATTAGAATATGTGACCAACTGGTCAAAATAGTAAAGTATGTTTATTTTTTATTTTCGACCATACAAAATTATAGATACACAAAAATCAGTGATCCAGGTAATCAAACAACTATGGCCTTACTATCATAGTACATGTCGTTGATGATATTCATAAATTAAATTATTTATGCAAAGTGATCTACAGAACCCATAACTCGGTTTGGTGTTTTTTGACTATTTTTTTTTTATATGCAATTTGTTTTTGTATGTATACATATATATATATACTCACACCGGTTAAGTGACATCTGTATATAATGAAGATATTGTTGACCTCCACAAATATTGAATTGTGTATGCTACATTTGGAAAGGATTTGCTGTGTTATGACTGAAAAAAAACACCAGCTTAAAGTTTCTGTATATTTTTTTATATTGGACTACCTCATTATGTTTTGCTGGCATTCTTACACAAAGCTTTTGTTATGTTGCCATTGTTGCATACATGTCTATCATTGGCTAGAATGGGTCCCAAATAGTTTGAAATAGTTTTGTTCATCTCTGAAATGCTCGATCACTATTTGGCTAAAACAATTGGCACTGTCACCGTTAATGTTTTTTGAATGAGAATGAGTGTTCATCATTTCATCTGAGAAAAATGAGAAGGCTACTGCATGTGTTTAATGGTACTGCTTTGTAGTTTAGTCTCTGTCCCTTCTGCCAGGTCCATTCTGCCAGAGTATTCTAAGTAACATTGCGTTGCAAATGGGTGAAAGATTCCCGCAGCGACGTTAAACTCCATAATCACTCGCTAAGTAACATTAAACTTGTTTTCCGAAAAGAGAAGCAAACCATGTGAATAAGCCAGACCAGAGTTTCGAATACGCACAGAATACGCGTGCACATTCGTTTGACATGAATAACAACTGCAGGCCTAATAATGCATGATTTTAAAATCTATTTTGTGTGATTTGTTTGCTACAACTACAGTAAATTATTCTGGTGATTGTGATAAGCATAGTACAGTCGACCCCCGTTTTCCCAGACGGTTGCGTTCCCAGCAAAATCGTGTGGGTAACTGAATTTCCGGATATCTGAATTTGACAAGTGTCTGTCAAGATATAGATAATTGTGTTCTTATGAAAGATGTGCCAATAAATTGCAATAACTTAGGAGTTGCTGTCTATTACAAAATATTTGATTTATTAACGACAATTAGAAAAATGAACGTAGTATATTATTGCCTATTTATAACATTTTAAACATACACATTTTAAACTATTAATTGCCTATTTACTGTTATTTGTTGTGCTTTGAAAAGCGAGTAAAAGAAATCTCATTAGAATTAAATGTATGTTGAACATTGAAGTAATGCTGTAGCTTCAAGCTTATCTTTCAGGTATCAATATAAAGAATTAATGAAAGCTTAAAGAGGCAAGATCATATTTAGAGGCAATATTACATCTTTTAAAAATATTGTCATATTACTAACTAGTGGAAAATATAAAAGGAAGTCTACAAAAATTATGACAGTATCGTCAATAAAAAACTAATAAAAAACGGTAATCCCCAAACTGATTGTTCTAAAAATACCATTGGATAATTTTACTGTTCAGAGTACTCCGCACACTGTTCTTCCATGAACGAGGTGGATGCTATTGTGAGGAGTTTGGGGAATCTAGTAAGAAATGTGAAATCATGATTACATGTGTAGCAATCGCTATCTAGTAGATAGGTGTAATTAATTAGGAAATAAAAATATTTCTAGATTATGCAATAACCTGATTAATGATCTTTGACCTCTGGCAAAGATGATCTTGCCACTTTAATATCATCTCGAAAGGTACATGCCTAGAAAAATACCATCCTTTTTTCTGTGATAATTATCGGATGTAAATACGTTTTTTTGGTGTATTGCTATGACATCATCATATGTACACAAGCACGAAAATAGTGTTCATTTACATCACTGTTTTGTCCTCTGTAGATAACTCACGACTTGTCTACGATATAGATTCATGCTGAAGCATTTTGAAACGTCTGTGCTACTGTTTTCAAAACGTGATTATTGTGGGTAGTTTTTGTATGTACACTGTGTGAAGCGCACATACAATGCCAAGTGGCGATAGTCACGTCTTTAATGCCATAATCTTTGCAGCAATAACCACGGTAGATGACACGGGACCTTTTGTACATGGCTGTCTGCATTTTAGTCATTACACCTGGGTCTGATTTTGAAGGCCACAATATCATGTTGTATATATTTATTAGCCATTATTCAATCTACGTCGTGAATATCTACTGTGTAATAACGATTCCATCATTGTTGATTAGGTCTTGTTGTGTTTCTCGTGCTTAGATGAAATGTGCACGTTTTCGACCGCTAGTTCGCCCTCTCGATAAAGCTGTTTGTCGGCAGTTTTCAATGGCTTATTACATTAAAATGATTATATTGAATAATTAGAATAACCCACTCGATACGAGTGGTTACGGAAAATATGTCCCTAGTGAAATTAATGTTCAAAGTTCCTCGCTGAAGCTCAGAACTATAAACATCAATTTCACTCGGGACATATTTTCCGTAATCACTGGTATCTCGTGGGTTATTCTCTAATTGTAACATATGCAAGCATAATTTATCCATATATATGAATGTGAAGTATTGAAGTATAACAATGTGAAATCCATATGACATATTTTCACAGTATACTAGTAATTTTTTTATTAATTTATGAAATTGATCTATTTTAATCATATTTTGTATGCACTTTTGTACACTAGATATGTGTACGAATGTGAATGGTATATGTACAAAGTAGTCTGTATGTTTAGTGATAGTTAATAATACGAAAAATAAGATTTACAGAGCGCCAACTTCACACCTATGGTGCACTCATAGCGCTTACAAATAGTTTAGCGGTATAAAACATAGCATCTTCTAATCTCATGGTCCTATACTTCCTGCACAGGGACTGCTTTAGGGGCATCTCCAGTTGACTACAGCATGGAGAGTGTTAATTAAATATGCATAATGGTCTGAACACGGGTCAATCATCAAATTTACGAGGGTCACTTTTTCTTGACGAAGAAATCAGATTTGTTCAAGAACAGAAACAAGGAAGATGTTGATAAGACTGTACAGGAGAAGAGAGAGAAGTCGAAGAAAGAAAGCGAATTGAAGAAGGAGAAGGATAAGAAAGACAGGGAAGCACAGAAAGCCAAAACTCAGGACAGAAAGGACACAGAGAAGAAAAGGACACAAAAAGGGGAGAGGCGTCGGTAACGACAACCCCGTCTTAGGAACACAGCCGAAAAAAAATGGGCTGTGTGTTAAAACCACCCAGACGAAGGTTGTTTTGGAATATTGGTATCAGTAGAAAGCAAGACATTCTGCACCCATCTGTATAAGCAGTGTATGTATGCGGTGATTCCATCTTGAGATATGGCTTCTTTAAAATATGTTGTTTTTTTTAAATTCTAAAATGACCTAAAGATCCTTACTCACCAGAGGCGAGCGATTTATCGCCGCGACAATCAGCTGCGACAACAAAAGATTCTATCGAAATTTTTCGTTGCGAATTTAATTTTTGATGTCCAAGCATATGGGTAAATGTTGAGCTTCTATCTCAGAACGTGAATCACCGAGTTTGTCGCCGCGAAATTCGCCTCTGGTGTACAAGACTACTGAAAAGTTGGAAATAGTGACAGGTGGCGTATAGCCCTTCATATTTTGGTTGATGGAAAAATGTGATATTTTGAATATGAATTATAGTACCGGTAGGTTGTAATGGAAGTGCGACTGACGAATTCTCATACATCACTGACTAAAAGTCACTCAAGATAATATGGCACGATTTATCGGAGGTGCTACTTAATTGACATATGGACACGGATGCCGAACGTAGGACGGATTTCGGCCAGACATTTTAATTTAAAGAATCTAACATAATATTTATTAGTTATTGGCATATCAGTTGTACAGGCCGAAACATCCGTTTACGGTCGATGTCATGGTTTTAACGTTTAGACGACAAGGATGTTTGAGAGCGAAAATCATGGAAAGAAACGTAAAAGTTGAGCGGGGAAGATATCTCAAGAGCTGGGAAAATACTGTTAATATCGTGCTGCCCGTTTGTAAATGTTGCAGATAATAAATGATAATAAACCCCCGTATTGTACATACATGACCATACATGTATAAAAGTCGTACCATCTTGCCAGTCTGCTTTGATTATTATTATTTTTACGCTGACACTGAGTTTTTGACATTCTAATTAACATAAAACTGAATGTCCACCAAATGTTCTGAATTGGTATTCGGTATGTATCACGAATATGTTTTATTTATTAAATACTAAATATATGCTGCATTTAGTAGATCTATACATCATTGGAACATTATTTTATAATGGTTAAAAAATTAATTGCCGGTATTCACAAAGATTAGTGATTTTTTTGGTAATTTTCACCAAATTGATGGATCAGAATATAATTAATGATGCAGTGTATCAGCAAGACCATTTATATATTTAATGTCTAAATATCAACATAAGTATATTACACAATACTTATATAAATTACCTATTAATTATTTGCTGTAATAGTATCGATATTTTCACCTCATTGTTCTCTGCCAGGTCGCCTTCAATCATACAGTAGTGTACCCCAAGTTGGTTTTACAACACATGCAATTACATGATTTACATGATATATAAACATGAAATGTTTCCAATTCTTCTAGTTATCTTATGATCATGTCTACCAGTTCACTAATTTAAGTCACGACTATAAACTGTTAATGTTATACAACTGGAAAGGTGTTGTATATGGAGACAATTTCTACAGATTGAAATATATTTTAAATTATTTACATGGAAAATATATGTCCTTGAGTAATTAGTAGTTATTTGTATAATTGCATGCTTACTAATAGCAATTATGAGGGCGGGTGGTAGCGCAGTGGTAGAACGTTGGACTTCGGAGCCAATGGTTCCAGTATCAAATCCCGCCCCAGGGGCCCGGCATCAATGTTCGCGAAGGTTACTTTTGCAGGTCGTACATGGCCTAAGCCGAGTTAGATCACGTGGCCTAGGCAAGATGGCTAATCATATGGAAATATATCATTCATGTTTTGACCAGTAACATAGACGATTGTCATTAAGATCGTTGACCAAGCATTCAGATAAAGGAGATCACGAAACGCAGCATACCGGCCCCGTAGTGTAAAGTTTAGAGCGTCCGCCCGGAGAGCGGAAGGTCGGTGGTGCAAGCCCCGACTATGTCGTACCAAAATACGTTAAAATATGGTAGTTGCCAGCAATGGCTGGTCGGCTCAGAGTCAGCACAAAGTGTCTGAGTGGGAAACCCATGTTCAACTGCGACATGTGGTATTTCAAGTGTTCTAGTACTATAAAGACTAGTACAAGCAGACACAAATATTCATCGGTGACCAGCTCCATGCCGTGAGACACATGCGTCCCAATGAGGGACCAGTCTGGCGAAATCAGCTAAGCTGGAAGGCGACTGTCAAAGTAGTACACACACACGGGCGCGCGCGCACGCACACACACGCACACACCTGGAGCAGTATAGAGCCCTGCCATGTTAATTACCAGCTTAGCTCACTCCAGTTACGTATATAATATGCAAATTATGCCTTACAGATAGGAATAATTTGTAGTTAAATATTGCAAATAATTGATAAATACATGCCAGTTATTTTTTTCTGCACCGTCTACCAGCAAATGAATTGGATCAAGGTTACTTTAAAAACTGTGAACATAGATGCATAGGTCTTTTTTGTTGTTGTCAAGACGACACATTTATCAGCCCTTTGTATGCATATGTTTAAATAGAATTTAAAACATACAATCGACAATTTAGTTGATTTAAGCAATGTTTAGTTTCGTTGATTACAATCAAGGTCGCATCTTTGCGTATATGATCGGAACAGAACGGTATACTCGAATTACGTGAACCAATAAATATGTTGTAATGTTCTTGATCTTAGTTTCACTATTTTTGTTTCATGTGGCGCGACATTCATATACATACATGTAGATAATGCGTCAATGTAAATAAGAATTATTGTATACATGAATTAGAAACAGTGTGATTATGAAGTATCTGTGAATTGGAAACAGTGTGATTATCCAGCCAGTTATATACTGTAAATCAGGAAATTAATGCGTCACTAGTTTAATGCGACCTCAAGCTTTTAGACATAAATGCGACAACAAGTAAATGCTATCGACCAGGCCTCATTTACCAGGCCTCATTTTTTCCCGGACCTACATTTCATTATTTTCCGTAATGCGTAGGAATTAAATGCGGCTACAAGCCAATCGCATTTTTCGCATTAATACCCTGCTCGCATTAATTTCCTGATTAACAGTATGTAGTTCCAAGCCCTAATGTGGAGTTTAATAAGGTGGACTGTAGATGTACCATAATTGTTAGCATACCATTCTCTGACCTGATACCTCTACAGTATTGTCTTTGACAATTCATCTGCTACAAACCAGAAATGCCTTCGGAACCATGATTGCTATGATCCCATCGTGACTAAGAATTGTTACTGAGTCCATCGTAGCTAAGAATTTCCATCATGGTTAAAAATTGTCATTCCAGTAGATAAGACATCAGCTACATAGTCATATAGACATCAGCTGTACATAGGCATACAGCTACCAAAGCTTTGTAAGTCAGCTTCTTTAATCCGATTGACCAAGTTATTTTTACATTGACACCACAAATCCCACCTACAGTTGCATTCTCAAAGCCCTCAGGAACTCAGTGTCAGGTTCTGACGTGATAACAGTAAGCTGAGTCCGTGGCTATAACTGGACTTGTATAGTGTGTACCAATGGGTAGCTTAGACGTGGAATGTTAATGAAGATTGTACATAGCATACCAGCTGTTATCAGAGCTCTACCTACAGGATTTGGTCACAGTGGAGGTGGGATCTACCTCTTCTATTGACAATAATACCAGCGCTATATGAATGTTCACAATTGTCGTTTATTCAGTAACTGGGTATAGAGAACAGGCAAAATAGCGTTGATTGAATTGTATAATTCCTTAATATTCATTTGGAGTTTTAAAGATTTTATAAAAGATTTATTAATGACAACATTCAGGTGTTTCTTCTTCTAATTTCATTTATATTTTGTATACATCCGAGTTGAGTAGACCATAAATAATGTTATTATCTGTTGTGAATAATAGTAATAGCAATACAACATGTTATTGTACATTAAAAAATAGTAAGAATAATAAGTTCAAACACCTTTTCACTCATTTCATGGCGAATTTGATGACCTGAAAATAATTGTGAGTTACGGATGTATCTATGCTATTGTCAGAGAAAAACAGAATTAGCCTTGACAGAGTGTTGTGGATTCATACCACAACAACTGCATTATCCCGAATCATCAAAGCACTTTGTATTTCTGTATACGGGATACACTCTCATGAACAGATTAAAGTCGGACTGCTCCTTTAAGGTCGACAGACTTCATTGAGGTCCGTATTGTCACAGTTCAAGCTGCTTTTGTGGCCTCGACCAAAGGTCTGCATCATAATGTTTGCTGAATATAGTCCAATAAAGTCTGTGTGTATGATCCTGCCTTTCATAGATCGAGCCTCCAGTGTAGTGTGGTCTATATGTGACAAGCACAGCGATGTATTACTACACTGGGGACCAATGCCAGCCTTCACTGTGTTCACTAAAGGATGTGGTCAGGGTGGATAAATTATGATTAGCTATATCCTTATTCCACTCATATCTTGGTTAGGTGGGGGGTGGAGATAGTACAGTTTGCTATGTGTTTGTGTACATTTTTAATGTGACTAACATGTTTACTTATCTTGGGGTGTGTGTGTGTGTGTGTGAGAACATAGTTTGAGGTGGGGTGGGGGTGGAGGTGAGAGATTATAGTTTGGGGTGGGGGGTGATGTGGTGGGTGAGAGAACATAGTGGAAGGGGGGGGGTGAGAGAACATAGTTTGGGGTGGGGTGGGGTGAGAGAACATAGTTTTGGGGGTTTGTGAAGCGAATGCATAAGAATTTTGTTATTAGAATAAAATGTTATTATGAGTTAGTCAGTAGGACAGTAAAACGAATATAACATTTTAGTGATCAATCGTGAACATTCCTTAACATTAATATAAAAATGGAAAATCATAGTATTTATTAGTGCTTACTGAAGACTATTGTAAACTTAATGTGTCTCCTTTTATCGGCAAGCTATTTCGAACACCTGGTACCTGACACGATTTGTGTTAACTTGTATTTCACTGAGATAAAACATGTTGTGAATATTACTTAACAAATATTATCATGGTGAAAATGTCAATTGTACACATACTTGTACATGTGGTATGTGTGTGTTGTATGTGTGTGTGTTGTATGTGTGTGTGTTGTATGTGTGTGTTGTATGTGTGTGTATACATTGAAGGTAACATACAGGTTTGCAAGGATATCTGACCTTTTCTCTGATGGTGTAGACTATCCATAGTCTCAGAGGGTGAAAGTAAATAGTTTAGATATAAATGATATTGATTGGTATTATATTTATATGAAAGGAGCCGCTGAAATTCTTTACTTGTTCTCCAGTAAATCTAGACTTGTTTATCTCCTCTAGGGTGATATATTGAATAGGAGTATTTGGGTGAGAACAAAGTGCGACACAGACTAATGATGGTGAACACCGTATGAAGTGTTTGTACTGTAAAATCACTGAATTGTTACAGATTATCCCCCTTTGTCCTTTTATTGTCCGTTACATTCCAACGCTTTTACTTTCAAATTTGAGTGTTTAATTTTAGTGATCTTTTGAGCAAAATATTTGATGAAGTTATTGGAACATCTTTTGGAATGTGAATTGTAAATGGCTAGGTAACTTAGATATGAAAATATGAATATGATATTATTTGTGGATGTGGATATGTTTATACAAATATAATCAATCATAAAATCTATACATGTATCTTTATTCATATTAATGTACGGGTTTATTTTTACAAATAAAACTGTCTTTTAGATCAATATATATCACTTAACAGTATAAGAATTCAATAGTACATACGAATGTTATTGTATATTGTAAGCGGTGAACTCAGCACAACGTGGAAAATGTTGTTTGAAATGGAATGTAAATATTATGAAGAGGTTGTTTGCCTGGCATCATTTAGTTCAAATTGTCAGCCCATATCAAATATTTAACAGCTGTTTAGACGTTATTCTACCATGTCATCTGCTTGTAGTAAATCAAACATTGCTCATCTCCGCTTCACAAGAAGTAATATTGCATATTATAGTCTATTTGCTAGGGCTTTTAAACATCAATAGCTAAGCTGTAATTGAGCCTATATTCTGCCCTGGAATTTCGAGGGACAAAATATGCAAACAAACTGTTGGAGGCAGACAATTACAAACACAATCCTCTCCTGTCGTCAGTTGGTAATGTTGAAACACAAATTTGCACATATGCAAGAAAATGTTTAGGAGTGTCTACTATATTATGAGCTAATGGGAATATGGTGAGATTTTGTTGGGGATATTGAGCTAGAACACACAACACGAAAATGCACTTTAACAGTAGTGGGAACCTTGTACAATGATGTATCCTATATACAAGTGGAAGTAGCTAAATGTAGATTTTTTCCGTTATTAATGTTTAATGAACCAACAATCATAAATATCAAAATATTACATATTTACAGATAATGATTATGTATGGTGACTAGATGCATAGTACATAAATACCAAATATCTATAGATCAAATGTAATCATCAAAATCTGGATTTGTGACTATCCATAAATTAATAAAATATCTACCATAAATAGTTATGAATTTTATCATGTTTATATTAAAATGTGTATTTCTGATTAATATACTGAACCAAAAAAGAAACTTGATTTGGAACTAAATGAGACTTTAAAATGGATTTAAAGGTAACAAACTGCAGGTTTTTGTTAAGTTAATTCTTTGAGCTTAAGTGACGACACACTAAACAACATTGTTTCTCATCACTATATTTGGGCAGTTACTCACTACATGACAGAGAGTTGACGTCAAAACTGGACATACAGAGTGCACCCGATTCAGAATAATTTGCAGGGTGATCCAACCCTTGAACAATTCCAAGAGACAATGATTGGGCAATGACTGCGATTTAACAGATGACGTAACCGTATTTTGTTCATCATCCATGCGTGACGTCACTCACGTTGCTCCTGATAGTGGATGATCTACTGTTGGTTCTTAGCCGAGTACACGTCCTTAGAGTATGTACCGCATTTTGGCTGCAACCAAACACACGCTGAACACGGACCACTTCCAGTACGGCTTGTGCACCTCCCAACCTGGACATGGCAGGTCTCCAGTCAATAATTGACAGTCTTATGAAATCGTTGTTTTCTGCAAATTTGTGTGCCATGAACAATAGGTATATTCTGTCGAGAATGTGGCGCCTATGAAATGGTCAATTGATCTTCTACATGGCCATTTATTGTTTTACATAAAATTATCTATACATGCACACCATATAGGATAACCAAGTATTAAGTGCCTGAAAAGACACAGCAGGATGTGGGCTAGACATACTTTACCAATAGAAATAATTTAATATGTGGTTTATTGTGAGGAACTCTATAATAAAATCAAGTTTCTTTTTGATATTTTGATATGTATTTCTAATTACTACACGTGCATATATGTGTCAAGAACTAGTTTAATGTTATCATTTGAGAAATACTCTCTATGCATATATTGATATCAATTTCTGTTGTGTTTTTCTTGTCATTGATATCTTCACAGACATCTGGGGTTTAGGAAATAACTATAGCTGACATTTACTGGGTGTTAAAGAGAGGTTAAACAGAATGCAGCAGAAGATCTGAGATATAGAATGACATGCAGATCACACTGTGTATATCAGATCCCACATTTACTTGGAATAAAACACTGGATCAGTTTACTAAAAATACCCTACATAAAATATACAGCAAATGAATCCTGGCATTGTTATTGGCTGAATGGATAAATTCTTTTTGTTTGGTTTTAAAGAAAAGCAATGTATGTACTAATTTATACCACTGCTAGTAAGTTAAGTATTGCATTTATTCTATTCACAAATTCAAACATGTTGAATATCTCATATGATCTGAACTGACTAATTTGCACAGACAATGCACTCATTCAAGACCTAAAACATTTAACCCTTCTTACCAGTGGAATACGTGCAACGGCATCTCTGGTTTCCTCAAGTAATGAAGGGTTAAATATATATTGCATTGATTACTATTTGATCATGGAATAGCATGGTTAAAGTACTACATTTCCGAAATATGTCAATCTATTGAAAATATGTCCCTTGCTTTTTTTTCTAATGCATTAACTGACATTGAATATTGGGGGCCATAGTTCTTTTTCCAAACGGAATACAATAAGGTTAGGAGTGTACATGTATATGGGATTTAATAGCAAGTCCAGATATCTTGTAAAATATCACGTACCAGTGAAAGAGAAGATACTATGTGCCTTAGTTCAGAGAGTGTTTATTTGTGTCTGTTAAACCAATATGGGGTGGGTGTGGCGGTGGGGTGGGGGTGGTCGTGGTGTGGGGATTGTGGTAGTGGTGGTGGTGGAGGTAGTGCAGTGGTAGAATGTTTGGATTTCGGAGCCAATAGTCCAGAGTTCAAATCCTGTCCCAGGAGCCAAGTATCAATGTTCTCGAAAGTTACCTTTCTGACACAATATGATAGGATGCACTGTCTGCAGAGTGGCATTGCAGATATCATCCTTGATCTGTCACTACCAGCCAGTGCTGGCAGGTTACTGCAACATTCAGTGCTATGGATGTTGAGGGTTTTCTCCTGCCCCCAAGTCATGATATAAGTGAAAGAATCTTGAAAGCGACTCTAAACCCGAATTTTAAAAAAAACACAATAGGAGTGAATCACTGTATTAGAGATCTAGCACAGTTTCTTCCCAGTGAAATGTTTGCATGTCATGACTTAACTACACATTTAATGGTGAATATGTATATTCAAACTCTAGATCTTAATATGTTATAGATGAAGCGAAACTTCAGCAGGTATATTTTATGGGGTCATAACATTTTGTTTTTATTAGCTAGGAATAACCTGCCTTTCAATGTCAGGCGTTTCACATTTCTGCAAGTGTTTGTTAAAGGATCGTATCACTTGCTGAGTCATCCACTGTCACAAAGTATATTTCTTCTTGAAGTGGACAGAAGTGGACTTGCATGTAACCTGGCATTGACAAATACCTACATGCATCTAACGTACTACATATCTCTTTGTCATTCTGATTGTCACAAATATAGTACATTTAAAGGACCCTTGTCATCCTAGTTATCACAAATATAGTACATTTAAAGGACCATGGTTGTATGGATGTGTTTTTCATGACCGGTTTTAGGATTGATTTACTCCCCTCTTCCGAAAACTGAAAACTGAACCCTTAGAATACAATACTTCACAAAGTTTCTATCAACACCCTATCACTGAATGCAGTATACACCTATATGTCTATGCATTCATGATACATACTTATGTGATGTCCTTAGAGGCCTACTCTAGGGTGAGAAGTGTACGAAACCTTATTTGCCCCTTTTGAAGTCACAAATAGCAGGTCATAAAATTCATTAAACTCTGGTAGATAAGCTGTTAAAATATAAACCACAATTAGTTAGTGGCCCTAGCCTTAGTGATAACCAAAATAATCTTCTTGTCTTTGAAGCCTGAAACTGAGGTGTGAAATGACAGTAAACCCACAACTGTTCCAAAAGACAACATGCTACACTTAAGACTAACAACATGCTTTCTCAAGTGTCACAGAGTTATGGAGTGTCTGTCATCTATACACCTTCACGGTGGTCTTGTCCTGGGCCCTGCTGGAAGATAATTTGCCACAGGATTGTCATGGTTGTCTTTTTAATATTTTGCTAGATTTGTTGACATTTTATTTTGGATAATATTGCATTCGTTAATGTTTCAAATATTTGAGGTGTGGTCTGGTTGACAATAAATAAATGACCTTCTGTAGCAAGAAATAAAATTCATAGGTCACTCTTAAAAATATAGATTCTGAAGGAGTCATGAGCAGCCATTGTGGATAGGCAAATATAGAGTATTAACATTTTCAAAACTGATGGGTTTCATAGTATTTCAATGGTACTTGGCATAAATATTCTAGAGAATGTTGATTGCAGGCATATGGAACATCATACCATGTATTTTCATCAATGCACTATACTCATGAGAAATTAATATTGCTTAAATTAATATTTGACCACCAGGCTTTAATGAAATGTACAACTAACATCATATATCTTACATAAACCTTAAGTATACACTTAAATATTTAAATCTCTTGGTAAAATTGTCTATACCATTCTTGTGCTGAAGCATAATTCACAAGCTATAATCATCAACACACAACATTCATGAGAAGTTAGTAATATGTAAATTAATATTGGCCCACCAGGTTTTCATTAAACCTGTATGAATTCCTCAAGGAGACATGAGCCAGCTTGTAGGATGTTCTTCCTGGAGCATAATGGGTCCAGTGGTCAATGAGGTGTGTAAGATAACATAGCCAGTACCTCTCTCCACTGGTCAGCCAGTTGGTCAGCATTATTGTCTGTTAAACTGACCATGGAGTGGGCATAGCACTACCCGGAGGCTTTCATCGTTACCATTTCCTGCAAGGTGTTTATGTTGTTAACTAACTCTTCATGAACATTCCTGAGACCTTCATTGTTGCCATTTATTACAAGGTGCTTGTTTTGAAAACTAACTCTTCATGATCATTTTTCATAAATGTTTGTGAATTTGCAGAACGAGTGTGAAATATACATTTTGGAGAAAAAGAATGTGTTGTTTTGAAATGGTTATTTGAAGAGCAGTTTGAAGAGTTATGGAATGCTTCAGTTAAAGATGTCTACAAATCAGGTTATTACCAAGTAATCAGCAATTAATAAGTGAGTGACTTCATGAACTGCAGCTCAGTGGAAGGAAGTATGAAGTGTGTGTTCCAGTGTTTTGTGGAGAATGCAGTCCGATTTGTCTTCCTCTGTGTGGTAAGTCTTCATCGATGAAGTCCTGAAGACTAGGAACTAATGTACATATCTTCATAAATGTCATGTGTGTCATTCACCTAGATCCCTCTTAGAGAAACACCTTTTAAAGCTTCTCATTGCTTTTTCAAATGCCAATCCAAATCTGTTTTCTATTTTAATACCAATTCCAATCAGAGAGGCATATAAATATATCTATCATCATTTGACAGTTTCAATAGCACCAGACTTGGATGGTATTAAACACAAATACCAGATGTCCAAGTGCCCATTGTTGGTAGTAATTACAAGTGATATAATTGGTAATTGTGGTAATTAAGTAATGAAGTCAACATGGTCTGTTTGTTTGATGAAATGTTAGAAGGGGACCAGCCTGTAATCAGATACTTCGGTCAATTTGAACCTGACCTAGGACTGAAAGGTCAGAGAATTCCAGCTCTGTCGTCCCTGGTGATGATGGCAAAGGTCACATCTGTTTGAAGTTTGTTTCTAGGTCCTGACTGAAAGTAAATTAAGCAAAAATACAGCTAGAGAAATTTAGTAAACATACCAGATTTTCTATGATCTTCATGGGTGAAAGTAACTTATTTCTATATCAATATCACAGATTGATACTATATATGAAAGGAGCCATGCACTGTTCAATGTGGATATTTTGAATAGGATTATTTAGACTATCCATAGTCTCGGAGGGTTAAAGTAAATCATTTATATATTCGGTAACTTACATTGATTGGTATTATATTTATATGAAAGGAACCACAGAAATTATTTCCCCTCTCCAGAAATCTAGACTTACTTAACTGCTCTAGGGGGATATTTTGAATATGAGTGTTTTGGGTCAGAACAAGGTGTGACACAGACTAGTGAAAATAAGGTCTGCCACAAACTACCAATATTCAAATGTTTTCTATAAGAACTGTCCTTTGATTTGAAAAAGGCAGTGCTGGAAGACCTCCAAGAATAGAGGAGGTTACTAGGGGGCCAACATGAGAGATATGCCAGGCAAGTTCCCTAGAGAACCCTATTGTGATGACCATATGAAGGTCTCCAAACAGTGGACACCATTAGGGGTTCTCCAGGAATCTCAGGTTACAGCAGTGCCTTGATGGGGATAATTAGTGATTTTATTATAATGGATTTTTATACTGTTAACTTGAAGCAGAATTGAAAGTCACATTGCTGTGGTTCGATAGTCAAAGTTTTAATAGAGAGTTTTAATAAAGTTTTAATGCAGATGTATAATACAGAATAGTTAGTACTCACATCTTCATATAATCATTGCATATCTCTGGTGGTAGGTTTGGTTAAACAGTTCCTCATTACATTAGAATGCATGCAAACTGATCAAGCAGTGGACTTCTATCATGAGATAATTAAACTAACCAAGGAAGATATTTTCTAGGAAAGTAAGAAATTCTTCTGAAGTCTAACATGTGTGAGTGATATAACCAGAAATCAAAGTGTTGCATGTCAGAGCTAAGTTTTTCTGATTCATTGGACAGAGGAGATCTAAAAGTCCTCATCTGGTTACAGTGTTTGTGGATGTTAATGGTAATTTTAACCGTGATTAATTTCTCATGTCAAATCCTCACAGTAGGTCATGATCGATGAACTCAATGAAATTAAGTATACCCAATTAATAATTTGAAATCTAATAATTAGTTGTCCAAATGTTTCTATGAAATAATAATCATTAGTCCATTTGTATAGTGCCATTTCCATCCAAGTGGGATTTTGAAGAGTACACATTATTATCGGATGGTGTAATGGTTATACATCTTGAAAGCAGCTCTAAATCCCAATTTAAAAAACATGTAATGGTTGTGCATAATATTATTTTAAAATAATACATAGACAAGAAATATATTCAAGTTTGTTTTCAACATGAACATTCTCAAATATAATTACATTATTTTGTCCATTTCACTGTAGTTAATTAAAATCGTTATTTTCAAATAGTATTCCAAATATTAAACTAATTAACATTATGTCACAAATTATATGGTATTTTTAACAGAGAGATAACTATTGCATGCCTATATGTTGAGGAATATTAAACTCAACATCTGTAATGTGATTTCTACCGACTGCTGTCAGACAATCAGATGTACTCAGCAGACGGGCAAAGAAGTAACATAAATAAAAGCAGACGTGAAACCAGACGTGAAAGTTTTATCAGCAGACATACTCTCTGAGGAGATAACAGGTTTGTTTTGGCTGAAAGCAGATGTGAAGATGAAAGATTGTTTTACCAGTGATACAGTATTAATGGGAATTACATGCATAGTTTAAGATTCTCATTTGTAGAGACCAAAGAAATTTTAACCTTTCACCTTTTCCCTCACCTGCTTTAAGAATTAAGCATGTCAAACTTTCATCCAATAAAATTCCCTTCACCTACAATAAAGACAATTGTATCTTGTTTATGGTTTCTCAGAATGTATACTAAAAGTGACGTATATACAAACTTTAAATGTGGTGTCATTCTGCACTGGGTGGTCTTGATCAATATACATAATGCCTACAAACATTTACAACAAATGTTTTTGTAAGAAATCAGATATCTAGATTCTATTTTTAGTACTTATTAAGATCTTCTATTTAATCGTAAGTGAAATTTAATGTTTAATACTATGTGTTTAATACCCAGAATGATGTTGCTTAGGGGTGAAAGATTCCCTCTGTGAGGTTAATCAGCAAATCACTCGCTCATTTCAAAGGATAATACAATAGTATTGCTCATAGCATTTATACCAAATAAAGCATTAATTCTCTATCATTTTATATACACATAGTTTATATTTTTTATATACAACACTGAATCACATTCCTATCTTTTAATATTAAAGTTGTTTTCTTGCAAACATATTTTGGGATAGCCAGTTTAATTTTAAGATTATGAATAATGTATTATTTTCCCAGATAAAATTATCACTAAGATGTAAATGTTTACAGCATGTAAATTTAATATATACATGTGAGAAAGCAAATAAAAACCTGAGAAATCCATCACCTCTATTGTCATTAAATAACAAATAAATAAACCTATCCTGACACATGTTTTGAAGCTTTTGAATAAAATCCTTGCTGTATGAAAAACAAGAGGATGACCAGTTAAACAAAGTCCTATTCTTCAATGATGGAAGTGAAGTGTAACAGGAAACTTGTTCTGGCCATGGCTGAGTGCACTCCGTAAATGAATAATTAATTCACACCTGCAGCTTGACATCTTCTCCACTCTCACACTTCTTTGTTCAAAGTCTGAATATCAAATACGTTCAAAATCATTGTCTAAATGTTATTATACACGTTTCCTGTATTTCATGTCATGTTGTAAAATATTAAAATGGAACATGGTTTTAGCATTGTGTTATGGATCTGCTCATTTTCAGCTACTGATAATAATGATCTAACACCAGATAGACTGTCTGTAATAAGAAGAGCATTGCAATCTCATAAACTGGTTCCATGCCTTCATGGCTCATCACTGTTCTCACTATGAGTGGCTGTGTCACAGACACCACATGAATATTTTATGCCGTCTCTCTGGTGGAATTTTTACAACAGCAGATGGTCAAAACAGTTTTAAATTCCAAAAATAATCTTCATTGTTTTGAGGAATTGTATTTTTATAATTCTTAATAATTCATGAATTTTATATGCAGATAAAAGAAAAAGATAAAGATTTGTTAACTTATGGGATCTAATATATTATTTGGAAAGCAATAATTTGCAGTGTTATTTTGAACACTGCTACTTTCCTACAAATAATTAAGAACATATATCCATCTAGGTTTATCAGCAATATTGCACTAGGCGGGGAAAGCCTTCTTTAACCCTTACTGTGGAGAACATGAGTTATGCTGGTGTTTAAGTATGAGATAAGTTTCTTCCTTAAATGTACCAGGATTTCACAGAATTTACCAGGAATTTTAGTAGTTGAGAATCTCCAAGGTTGCAATCTGATTAAATTGTTTTTAGAATGTGTAGTGATGTAAGTTAGTGCGTAGTCGTGGGTCTATGTTTCTGGCGACAAGGGTGGTATACATACGAAAGTGACATTAGTCACATACACTGTCTAAAACACTTGTATTGCACAGAGTGGCTCCACTTGGTTCACTCTCACGACATGGAGGGAAGGAAGGCAAAACCCTGGCTAAAACTAATACTAACTCTAGTTTATATGGTAAGTAAACAGTGAATGTGTCATAAATGTTATCTAGTGTTTTATGAGTAAATAGTGAATGTGTCATTAATGTTATCTATGGTTTTATATGTTTACAATTGTCTTGCAGACATTATAGGTGGACCTTTTTTTTTATGTTAATGTTAAATGTATTAATTTAACAGAATTCTTGAGATATTCATTAATTTAACAGAATTCTTGAGGTATTCATTAAGTTTACTTAAAGGATAGTGTACATGTAGTATAATAATTATTGAATTTACTATTAAACATGATGGTCGTATGAATAATACCCACAGTGGCACATTTTATTTCATCATCATGGAGAATAGACCTACAGTAATTATTCTAATTCATCATGCTATAATAATTTGGAATAGTGTAGGGTGTAACATATATTAGTCAAATATGATGTAAAAATCAACATAGTCTTTGTTAAAATAAACTTTATGTATGTTATATTAACCTTCGATCTTAGTACTGGAGACAACTACATCCACATGTCTTCACTGCCTTATGATTCTTACAGTAGGGAAAACTAATGTTAATTAACAATGCAAACATGTTAATTTTCAAATTGGCTGTAGGGACTTGGCAAAATTGTCAGCTAGATGTTATTCATGACCTTGATCAATATCAGAATACTCCTTGTGCAAATATGTGTTATAAGCTGTCAGTATTATCTTTAACTCAAGGAGGCGACTTTCTTAGACACATTGCAGCTTGTTTTATCCTGGAAGCTATCGCGTTACTGATATATACGTCCAGTGTGATGGATGGCTGGAGGCCTGAGACACACACTGGTAGCAGTATTAGGGAAACGTGAAGTACTCTGGCCAGTTTTAACTGTCATCTACAGCACACTACTCTTAATAGGCTGGTGATGGATCAGGTGGAGACAGATTATGGACATTTGCCTTGAATCAGCAAGTTTCTGAAAAACCTATCAGCCAGCTATATAGCCTATTACACAGTGTTTAATGTTTTCAGATTTGTTTATATATTATTATTTCTGGCATATCATTTGAGTGGATGAATCCTAGTGATTTTATTTTGTTTCAATAAAGACTGAAAATGCATTCTATATAGGATGATTAATGTTTCCTGTATTTAAGAAAAGGTGATTGACTACCGTAACAATTTTTCTCAGAGGGTGAAAATAAATCATTTCTGTCTCAATTCTGCTAATTGAAATTTGTCAATATAAGAAGGTTTATATTCTCTTCATCTCCAAGGACATTGACCTACATTTGTATCCTTAATTCATGTTTCCTCATCCAGAACATGGCAATGCATCTTTAGAAAGGCATTCCAAAAATAGTGCAGCTTACTCATGGAGTAGTGTGACAAAGCATACTACAGTAGTTCTAATGGCTTTGAAACATTACTTCCCATTGGGTGACTGGCACCATGATGACATGGAAAGATGACCTAGAAGGACGACCTAGAATGATGACTTCCTCACGTGGCATTAAACACACCATACAACAACAAAGTTATCCGTAGTCCAAGGCCTACATTTGCCATTCATTGCGTTGTCCCTGGTGGATTGGAAAAGGTTAACCCTGATTGCCACTACAAATTGAGCCAAATTGCAATTACGCCAGTGAAAGAGACTGTGTCTTTAGTACAGGAACGTAGCCCAGTAGCCTGGAGCCGTGTCACTCCAGTCATGGGAAACAGTAACACCAATCTGTTTATTATGCTTCATTTGCCAAAACCTTCACCTAACATTGATTTCTCTCTTATGATACGTTATTCCTCAACGCAGGAATCCCTGGATTAGATTATAGTATCTGTGCCCAGCTTGATCCTGCTAAGAGAATTTCAAGTGTCCACAGCTTCATTCGCTGGGACTGTGTCAGTGGACTTCCGGATCTGAGACAGAGTTCATTAGTTGTCAGTGTGTTTTTTTTTGGGGGGGGTCTATTTTGTTCAGCAATTGTACTATTTGCTGATGTTCAAGGAGGGTTTTAGGGCCTAGTTAGTATTGTGGTTAGTGTAAAACCAATAGTTCTGAGTTTTAGATCTGCTTAAGGGTATAATATTTTCTGTGCAGGAGAGAATATGCCAATATTTGTATGGAGTCCTTGTTATCACTGCTGACAACTGTGGCTGATGAGTAATATGCGTCAATTTTGAAGATTCCCCTGGTGTCATTATTACATGTTTGAAATTATTGAAGTAATTTCGAAAGCAGATCTAAAACCCCAGATAAAAGGTAAAAAAATCCAAAATACTGTACTTTGGAATATGATTTTTTTTCTCGCAACAGCTGGTCTGTTTTTGGGTGGGAGGAGAGCCCACTATAACTATTTGTTACAGTAGGAGCCATGAGGCACAACCAGAATTTTTTTTAATAAACAAATATGGTCCACTATATGTATAGATATTGCATCATAATGTTCCATCATCATAATGTTCCATGCAAGTCGAAACCATAGTGATGATACTGGGTCACCAGGATTGGATTCAAACCCACACCTTTGTATTTGTATTTTTACACACTATTACAGATTTATGTTCCCTTCTTTATAAAAGTTTGAAATCAATAACCGCTTTTTCTTTGATTCAGCATTGTTATTTGTATATTTTTGTTGACATAAAAATATTTATGTGATCTTTTAAGAAGTATACACAATTTTGTGGCAATTGAGTTTGAAGAAAAACATTAAGCATTGCTTTGGAAAGATGTTGAGTATTTCCGCAGTGCAATGCAACACTGATGATGTATAGATCCTGATGGCGTAATGATCTTATAATAACCTGTTTACACAACCTCCACACTTCATCCGGATATTTGGATATCCGGATATTGATCTACACGTGTCACGTGTAACCAATCCACAGTTGTTACTTCCATATGAAAAACTAAATACTAGTCGTACACCAATCCATTTAGCTTTCTATTTATGCAAACCCACGTATCGCGGTGATTCCACGTAATACCCTACTTTGAGTTTTGTGTCAACCCTGGCGGCCATATTGATTTTTTGCTTCTCTTATTACGACTACCGATTCCAACAACATTCTTTGATGTTCTTTTTTCTTGTTTGTCGCGAAAGAAAAGAAGATTGATTTTTCGAGATAGGAATTTCACGTATCGTTCCACACGGCCCACATTAGCTTGACATGCTGATTATAATTGCTAAATATAGCGCTTGCATAATACGGGTCAGACTGGGGAATACCTCAGTAACTCTGACGATCGTAACGGAAGCTTGTAACATTTGTTGCTCATCTGAAGGTCATCTCAGCAAGTGATATGTAATTTGTGAATCGATTGGTTCTTTAGAAATGGAAATGGCAAATATGGTCAGATCTGAATATTTAGAAGATTAATTTGACTTTGAGTTAGATTTTTACATATTAAGTAAAGAAATAATTATACAATTGACGATAATTTGGTAACAAACTTTCCCGTCTCTCTGTGTAAAAGTATCCAAGCTGGCATGGTTATATAACTTGCAATCCAGGATATGTGAAACAGGATTAATGTAGATAGTACAACATGACGTCAGAAAATGTTCAGATACATGTATTTCCATTCTAGTATAACTGTTGTGATTTAAACTTTTTCATATTCATTCTTATTGAATGAGGATCTGTTTTAATTAGCTATGAGCCAGTTATATGTAAAAGTAATGTAAACAGAAGTAGTTACTACAGCTATGTGGAGGTAGTGTATATATACAGATAACAAGGGCCTGTTTCACAAAGTGACAGAAGTACGTGTATGTACTATATATTTATTATTTGCTGCAATAGTCTTTTCGGCAGGCGGTAACACAATGGTAGAATGTTCGCACTTCAGAGCCAAAGGCCCCAGGTTCAAATCCTGTCCTGGGAGCCCGACATCAATGTTTGCGAAAGTCTTTCTGATGTGATTTTATATGATGCGCTCTCTGTAGAGTGGCAATGCAATTATCATGCTTGTTCTTGTCAATACCTGCCGGTGCTCGCAGGTTTACTGCAACATTCAGCATTAGAGATGCTGTGGGTTTCCTAATGCCCTAAACTGAAAAGCCATAATTAATATAAGTGAAAGAATCTCAAAAGTGGCTCTAAACCCCAATTTAAAAATAAATACATAAATAAAATTCTTACACTAATTGTAGTGCTATGCTCTCTTCGCAAAGCTGATACTGAACACTGCATGTATTCTACAACTGTAGCCTTGGTCAAGTTGAACTTGCCCATATCTCCGAGGAGTTGGCAAGTGAATGATTTAAGAGGGTCTACTTGACCTTCTATCCAGTGTAGTGAATCACACATGTAGTATGGTGTTTTCTCATTCAGTGTTTCGTAGTACAAATATTAGACGTATGTTACAATTCTATGTTAGAGTAATTATTTCCCCAATAAATGTCGACATAGTGAATTTGGTGTGCCTTTTATGATATTATCTTTGTTATTTCATGTTATTGCATGGTTACAGTGTTTATGTTGATTCTCAAGATATGCCATTAAGAGTTCAATATGAATTTAATAGTTCCATGATGTTATATCAATTTTGATGAGAGTACTAGGGACCGGTGACCTGGGTCAAGTTGCACGATGCTCTTGCAGGCTACAATAGTTGTAGGGACTTGCAATTGCCTTATTCAGATAGCCTACAAGAGTTTCGTGCAACCCAATTCCAATTGTAGAAGACTCTACAGTTGGACTACAACTATTGTAGTGCTATAAGAGCATTGTGCAACTGGACCCTGGGTATCTGGGTCAGGTATAATATTTTTAATATTTGGTAATACTTTAGGTTTGTCATGTGACCAACAGGAAGTATGTTCCTCATCAGATACCACCAACAATAATCAACCTGTTTGGAAAACTTGAAACTGCAATTTTTTAGAAAATATTAATACAATATTATATGTGTGTATGTATATAATCAAACCTTTTATTTACTAAGCTCAGAATACTATTGAACACAAATCTTTGAACCGTAAGCAACCATGATTACTGGAATTAGATTGGAAAATGGGGAAATAACTGCAGTCATGAATCATTGGGTACCTAAGTAAGATAAAAATACACCACCTTGAGTATCTGGTAGTAAATTAAAAAAATTAGGTCAATTTTTTTTGTTGTCATTTCAGGTTTTGCTGGATCTATGCCAGAACCGCCATACTTGCCATCTGATTGCCAGCGCCATGACATTCGGGCAAGATCCATGTCCGATGACCTCCAAATATCTGGAGGTCGCCTACAAGTGTCAGCCGGGTGAGTGTCACAGTTGTTTCCCTTCAGCTTAATTTTAGCTGAGTTGTCTCCCTGCTGGAATCACTTGTAGAGGATCCTGGTCCCGAGATTACGAAACTTTCTTGAGTATGAATTCAAGTTTTGTTCACAAATCCCTGTATAGAATTTGAGCTTGAGTATGAAATCGTGCTCAAAAAGTTTCATAATCTCAGGGCCAGATGTTGCTGATAAATGAACCATTTTCATTGCATGTTCCTATTTTATTATTTAAGAACTCAGAACAGACTCTGATTGTTCCTAAACCTTTATCGCACAGATATTCCGGTTACTGTAGCTGTATGTCTCATTTATACATCACATACAGCTGGATGTCTCATTTATACATCACATATAGCTGTATGTCTCATTTATACATCACATACAGCTGTATGTCTCATTTATACATCGCATACAGCTGATGCATATCTGGTTAATATTCCATCTGAAAAGGCTAATTATGCAAACATCTTGCATGGATTCAGCTTGATTCAAACCTTGAAATACCCATTGCCAAGTTATAACATCACTGATACAGAACTTGTGTTCTGTCCAAAGATCTTCGTACTTAGCAAACACAACAGAATGTGTAATAATGCATCCTCTAAAGGAAACCAGTAATGGAAAGTATGAAGACGTAATATCCAACTAAACAATAAGTAGATTACAGGGAACTTCATTAGTAGCATACATTTGATAATGTGTAGTAATTATAATCCCACATGATGGCAACTTTCTACAACTAATGACAGGGGAGTATTCATCATAGTCATTGACCATGTTTACCTCAGACAGAGTAGAGGTGAGAGGTAGGCCAATCTCGCTGTCAAATGTGGACAGACCTTGGGTCATGTCCATAAAGCAATTTTAGACAATTATTGCCAGTAATTTTCTTAATCTTTATCGTACTTGTAAGGTTGGTATTCAATTTTTTTTAATGCCTTATATTGGGTACATTAATCCTTCCAGCCGATGAAAGAAGGTTGACATTCTGAGGACAGGGTGGCAGTTTAGTCCTGATCTTGGATTAGTCCAGGTATATGTTTCACAAACAGGTCGTACTGTAGTCCGGGCATACATCAGGGCATAAGCCATGCTTTTACTATAGCAGGACATGCCGTGAGCCTTGATTTACGCCTGGACTACAGGTACAATACTTTCGTGAAATCCAGCCAGAGGTCGAGGCGATGACATGCTTGACTTCACTACTCTATGAGACCAGGATGGAAGTGACAGAGTGGAGACCAACTACTTTGTCTGGCTTCCGATTAGCACCTTATAAGTGGCTAATTAAATTGTTCACATTTCTGAATAGAGCTTATATTCATGTTTAACTGGTGATTTCCTAGTTATGTCTTTGTGGCATTGGTAGCAAAACAATAGCTAATTATATAAGATAATATGAAAAGTTGGTTTTATTTATGTTCTTGTAAGTTTAGATTTCAGAATGCGAGGTATAAAAGTTCGACCTGCTATATTGGGGGCAAAATAGTACAAATTGTCATATTTCAGTCACTGAATTGCATAACAATTTGTTTTTCCATTTTTTTTCCATTTTCTTTTTATTGTACAATTTATTTTGCTGGACATATTCATGCATACATTCATAGACAGTCATTTGGTCCGAGTCCACTGTCTCTCTCATATGTCGTTCTGGCCAAACAATAATCACAAACAGTCGTAAACTGTATGTGGAATCTAAATTGGAAACAGCAATGAAGAGTCATTTTATTGTTTCCCATTTCCTTAGATATTTCTATGAGGTATTCCTCACAATCAAGTCTTTAATTGTAGCAAGTTTGTGTAGCAATGGCATACTAAAGTTGATGACTATTTAGACCCACAGTGGTTGTAATCCAATATAGGTATCTGCAAGGATGGCCAGACTGGGGACTATCAGCTTCTAGAGATTGGACAACTCAGGAGGTGGTGCTGGCATCTGTTCCAGAGTACAGTGTAGTAGCTGTTGTTTACACAAGGAAGTGTTGTCTTCAGTGCATGAGCAGTGTGCCGTTGTCCGTGAATGCACAGTGCATGGTCAAAAGGTTGTTGGCATCTTAGATTTGTGGTATCTTTTCAAAAGCCTGCTTGTATCAAAATATTGTCATTTTTACCTACCTTTCAGACATGGTAATATGCAGTCTGTGTTTTTTTCCATTTTGGTATAGGTTTGTTATACATCTATTTCCATATAAACATGTTCAGTAGCCTTTCACTTTTGCTACAATATGTCCAAACATTGTCATTTTACCTACCATTCAGACATAGTTACCTGCTGGTTTTACAATTTTGTCCACTAAATTTGCCAAACATTTATTGCATATTCTGGTTTAAATTCTTGTAAAATATGTGTATGAGAAGTTACTGAACAGAGTGTGATAGCTTCAAGCATACAGCCTCCAGCTTCTGTCAGATGTGTTGTATGATGTGTTGTATGATGTGTTGTATGATGTGTTGTATGATGATTAGTTTTCACAGCCATATTTTAGCCTTACGCAGTCCTCTGAAAAATGTCTTGGGGAATAAGAAAATATTGTAAAACTAACTTCCCATCACTCTGATAACAAGAATGCATTAAGTGGGTGATACTCCGTGCATTATTAGTGCACCATGAACATGTGCACTATGGAGAAGGGTGTGATTTCCAGAATGAGATAGAACTAGTGCAACTCCCAGAGGAATCCCTCCTAGTATTGAGGACTAACACAGCTGATATTCAAGGAGACTAACCTGATTAGCAGCAGTTATCCATGCATGTGTAGAGTCCTGCCTATGAATACACAGAATAATTGCCCAGTCAACCGTGGCACTTTTAATGCCGACTAATGAAGTTATGTGAATATTGACCACTGAAATTATGATTACCAGTATTGACCAGTCAAGTGACCATGGTGGTATTTGTCAAGTTTGCTACTGGTATGCAAATATTGGACTTGGATTAATTTCATTACCAGAATAAATATGTGATCCTTCAAAAGATTTTATGTTAAATGTGTCATGTTGTTACATTGACACACGTCTTGCAAGAGGTCTTGGGCTATGAGGTCGCCTATGGCCAAGAGGTCATCGTCAGTCTGAAAGGCTGGAGCAAACAATGGTTAAGACAATTGCATATCCTCCAAAGGCGAACATTTAATATCACAACAAATATTTGTTGTTACAGTATATTATTAATTCTCATAACCTAAGTTTACTGCAAATCTATTATTAACATATTGCTGTACATTTGTATGTAATTTATGAATGCTTGTATGATCAATGTTCCATGTTTTGAGATAGTTATCTGATAGCAGACATATGTCAAAAGGTCAGAAAGACCATGTTAACAAATATAGAATTTCATCTTTCAGAGATAGCAATATTCTCAATGTACTCCTGTCCCATCAACATCCTAGATATATTTACAGTACTTTGCTCTGTGTGTGTGTGTGTGTGTGTGTGTGTGTGTGTGTGTGTGTGTGTGTGTGTGTGTGTGTGTGTGTATGCATGTGTGTGCTTGTGATATTAAATACACATATTCAAT
>JAUTBT010085523.1:0-11557 GCA_032361225.1 Lepetodrilus schrolli | reverse complement strand
ACAGCATGACATCACAATGGTAGAACAATCAAATAAACAATCCAATAAACCAAGAATTGGGTCAAACGATATCTACTGCTGTAGATACCGCTTGTTATTTGAAAGCGATATCTACTGCGAAACGACAGTATTGGGTGATAAACAAATATACCACACCACTCTCTCAAAATATAGAGATCAATTTAAATTAATTAACCCATTCTCGCCTAGAACAGTTCAGGAAACGCGTTGGAGTGTTACCACTGTTGGTAGAGCATGACTCAACCCATTCATGATCATCATGACATAATACAATGCAAGTCGGAGCATGTGGAAACGTAATATTAGCGGGAAGGGAAACGTTTAAGGGAAGTTCGAGCATGTTTCATGTAAACAAAACAGGGAAGTCAAGTTTCAGGACACGTGAACAAGATAATGTTATAACTACAGTCACAGTCAGATCACTATGCGGCTTAGTATACGATCAAATAATATGAACGTATAGCAACAACACAAGTTACTCGAAGTACTAACGATCGTATTTACAGAGAGATTGCGCACATGATACCATTCTACGAATTCATAGTCCGTTAACTGGGGAATATTGTCTTCATCTTAAGTCTTGGCTTGTATTTTAATATTTTATTTAGTCTTTACGTTGTTATACCCAAATAAAATGTACTCGTAACCACAAAATCTAGTTAACTTTGATTTCAGTTCTACGGAGCTTTTAAAGGGGCAATGGTAAGAAAAGAAAAGAAATAAAAACAGAAATAATTTCGTTCGAAAGAGAGAAAAAAATGCGTTCGAACGCGTTAGGGCAGGAGGAAACCCGCAACCTCCGTAGCGCTGGATGTTGCAGTAAACCTGCGAGCACCGGCTGGTACTGAAAGACCAAGGATGATAACTACATTGCCACCCAACAGACAGTGCAACCTATCAATATCGCGTCAGAAAGGTAATTAACTGTCGCGAACATTGATGCAGGGCTCGCGGGACGGACCATGTCCCTTTAAACGGTCCGTACGCATCAAATATAAACGAGAAAAAACTTCAGTATATGAGAGTAGGAGATAGACATAGATAGACCATAAATATCCATCATTGGAATAATTATGTGTAAGATTCGATAAATCTTCACAAGATCATGTATGTGGGGTTTGTTTTTTTATCCACAGCTAGGATTAGATCTGAGTACCATGATAGTCTGAACCACTAACCACTGATGTTAGGCAACATGACTAAATATGTTATTATACTTACAGTATAACACCTTATAACGTATACATAACATTTTATTAGAATTATTCAGAATTTTTTGCTGTATCGGTATGTACTATTAATTAACTTCCACTGTGCATTTGTGTTGCTGCCAAGTCCAGATTACGACGAGTGTGAGCGCTATGGAGAAAAGTTATGTCGACACGGACGTTGTATAAACCTAGACGGATCCTATAGGTGCGAATGCGAGGTCGGATTCGAACCCGGGCCACATGGAACCACGTGCGTTGGTAAGCATCTTCTAAAATTTAGTGTACATATTCTATGCCGTATTATTAAAGTACTTATTTGGCTGTTTATCGATCTGTATTTATCTAGGCTATATTCAAACTGGATCCATCACTATTGTAGGACTATATGTATCAAGAAGTGAATATTTGTCATTGTACAGTATTTGTGTTGGACTTGTGAATCTAGTGAACAACAATCCGAATTCAGGCTGCTATTAATTTTATTGATTAGAAATATTATGTACTAATTAAATACATGTGCATATACCATTATAAAAGTACCACTATTAGAGACTGTTGTGAGCATTATGTGATAGGACCAGTAAAATCATGAAAATAATTATATTCAATATTACTTATGAATCTTCTGGTTAATAAAGTTGTGAGAATACGTATACAGTACTTTGGCCAAAGTTTGGTGCGGTAGTCTGTGTTACACCTTGTTCTCACACAAATAGATCTACTCCGATTCAAAATATCCCCCTAGAGCAGATACGCATGTCTAGATTTCAAAGGGTAACGAATTTCAGCGGCTCCTTTCATATAAATATAATACCAATCAATATGATTTATATTAAACTATTTACTTTCACCCTCCGAGGCTAGGGATATTCTATTGGTGCGGCTGCCTTTCCGACTAAACAGAGAATATGTAAGGAGATAAGAGTAATGTCCCTTAGAATGGCCTCGCTCAGACTTGCAAAACATTGCAGTGGCGGGTTTTTTGAAACACATGGCTAAATTGTTGAACGAATTTTATATATGTTTTCATGGTTTCTTACTATTATAATCATTCTAGAGTGACAGTTGCATAACCTGATATGTTGTAACAGTTAGCAGTCTTTGTCCTTAGTATTTGAGGACTTCGGTTTTCGTTTAGATCTAGCCCGAGAAACTCTCACAGTCTATAGAACATAGTGAACCGTCGGAAGCCCTGAGCGTCACATCTCTTCATAAAATCATTATGTAATCAACTTAATCATTGCATTTGTATAGTCCTCATTCCATAGGCATGTCGACAATGTGGTAAATTATAATGATGATACTCGAACAAAATATATAATTTTATCATCTAATGGAAAGTTGAATATGGACATTATTTACACTGTTTTTGCCAATTGTTTCTAAATATGTGCATACATATAAAATGATATAGTATTTATTTAAATGTTACCAATATACCTTGAAATAACCAGTAATAAGAATACAATTCAAGTATGTTTATGAGAACAAGGAAGTATACAGATTTCGTGTATCATGCTACTTTGCCCGACTAATAACTGAAAAATATTGAGCTAATTTAACATGACATCATTTTCATATGACGTAATAGATCTACTACTAGTTATTAATGCTAATGTATGAAAATAGTAAACAAGATGAAATTTATGATCGGAGACTATGTGCTAATCGACTAGATTTTATATAATAATATATTCACAATTTGTAATCAAAATGAGAATTGTTTTTAAAGTTGTTATTTTCATTTGGTGCATTTATCAATGAGTGAAGTGGTTTATAATTTACTGCCCTGCATGTATTCCTACGCATAACTTGTCGATTCACACGTTGATGTTTTCTTCTTATAGACTAGAGAAATATTTAAGCTTGACATTAGATGATAAAGAGATTATTAACCTTGTGTCTTTAGATATCATCTATATCCTGCATTTAGGGATAATCTCTATGTATTGGACTCGCTAAAGCTTGTCTAATACAAAGATTATCCCTAAGTGCAGGGTATAGACAATATCTAAAGACACAAGGTTAATAATCTATATATATGCTCTCAATTCAATTTAGTAAAGCCGTTTTCAGAATTCTTTCACTTATATAACATCTGGTCAGTTTAGGGCAGGAGGAAACCTGCTGCAACATCTGACCCTGATTTGTTGAAATTTACCTCAGCTGAGATTTCTCCCATTGACTCAGTGCTGTAACTTGACTAAAAACTCAAACCCAGCTGAGATGTTACTCAAGTTACAGCACTGAGTCAATAGGAGAAATCTCAGCTGAGCAAAATCTCAAATTAAAGTTTGTTTTGAGAAATCAGGGTCTGTAGCGCTGAATGTTGCAGTAAACCTGCGAGCATCCTATCATGATCAGAAAGGTAACTTGATCAGATCAGAAAGGTAACTTTCGCAAACATTGATGCCAGGTTCTCCATATGGGATTTGAACCTGAGGTCTTTGTCCTATATTTTACCATTGCCCTACCACCCACCCCCTGTCAGGACAGTCTTCAAGCGGCCTGTAGAGTTTTTCCAAAGGTTTTCCTGTATGTCCACTCAGTCATGTCAACATATCTACATATAGTAATCTATCGTTGTTTAGACAACAATGAGTGTTTGACGAATAATGGTGGATGCAGTGGACGGTGTGAAAACCAGTTTGGATATTTCAACTGCTACTGTGACGAAGCTGGCTACATTCTCGGCGACGATGGTTTCTCATGTGATGGTTTGTTTACTTTTAAAAAATGTATTTGACATTGTGAAATGGTCAACTGTCTACTATGCATTGATCTTTTGCAGAGGTAAACTCCAATTAAAAATTTTAAATAAAATAAATAAATAAAAAATAAAAAAGAATAAATATATCATATTATATATTATATATATATATATATATGTATGTATATATAATAAATAATATTAAATAATAAAATTGAAGAAATGCACAACAACAACAACAAAAATGCAAGAAAAATTTAATTTCACTGTGGAAAATAACAAAACGTACTTTATGATTATTTCAGATATCGATGAGTGCGGTATTCAGGCCGACGAATGTGAAGACCTCTGTGTCAACATACCTGGAAACTACATGTGCAAGTGTCGACAGGTTGGGATGGTTGTCGGCGACGACAAAATCAGCTGCACAGGTGACAACCACAATCAAAGATTTGTTTTCTTCTGTGTTTCTTTTTTAATTTGACGTTATTTTGTTTTTTAAAGTAAGTCTGTTTAGAGCCACTTTCAAAATTATTTTGCTCATATGACGGCTTGTCACTTTATGGCAGTAGGAAACCTGCCACACCTGTAGCACTGAGTGTTGTAGGAAACCAACGGGCACTGGCTGGTACTGACGAACCAAGGATAACGATTGCTGCATTCTAACATGTCGGAAAGGTAACCTCCATGAACATAGATCTTAGGTTCCCAGGGTAAAGATTGTCGCTGTTGGTATTATAAAATGAACAATGTGTGTGAAAGAACGTCCAATCTCTTCCAGAATGCAACCGTGACAAGTATTACAACCAGAATGACGACACGTGTCGCCCGTGCCCTGCTCATTCCATCGTCTCCTCACATCTCGGGTCGCACATCGCGCTCTCCTCGACTGACTGCGAATGTCTGCCAGGGTTTGAAGGGAATCCGAGTCGATATGTCGAATGTGTAGGTTAGTAGTTGTTGCCTGGAACAGTGGAAGCTTGCAATGCTCTAAATGAGTGGCTGGACAAGTCTTGATTGACATGTTTTACTGTCTGGTTAAGTTATATATTTGGACCATGTCTCCTTGTTTTTGGTGCAGATCGTGACGAGTGTTCGCTGGGGGAGATACAGTGTGTTCACGGCTGTGTCAACGTCCCTGGCAGCGCTCACTGTTCTTGTCTGGAGGGCTTCACCTCCGAGGTTGATGGAGTCAACTGTCTGGGTAATCTTTGACCTTTCACACGCTAAATTGTCTTCACAATCTATCTGGTATCGTTAAGCAAGAAGTAACTTATTCATTCCCTCGAAAATCTGTGTTTGAAATTTCAGGATATTGATCCAGGGAGTGCTCATAGCATGACAAGTTGTAACTGTATAGCAAGTTTCGTCTCTCGTAGATTAACGATCGTTCAATTCCATCTCATCCTACCGGGTACCCATTCACAGCTGGGTGGACTAGAGCAGTAAATCTAAAAGATCAGAATCCTCTTCGACAGAAGGGTTGTTGCACCACCAAGTCATAGCTGCACTATATGTAAAGGGAGTTAACTCTTGTAGCACTATATTATTGTTTTCTACACTAGCAGTTCTAGATTTACAAGCATAAATTTGTGGGGGCATCATGACGTCTCAGCAAGTGTAGAATTGTCAATTCATCGTGATTCTTATTTCTTTTCAGACATTGACGAATGTGCAACGGCGTCGGGCGGCTGTGCTCACATCTGTGTAAACTTACCTGGCTCGTATCGATGCGAGTGTGCCGGAATAGGATACAGCATGCTAGCCGATCAGCATACCTGCCAGGGTACGTACATGGACTTAAAAGTGCAGGCGGTAGCGCAATAGTAGGACGTTGAACTTCGGATCAAAAGGCCCCAGGTTCAAAGTGCATCCCGGGGGCCTGGCATCAATGTTCGCGAACGTGACCTTTCCGATGTGATCATCATAGGATGCGCTGTATGTACCATTACAACGCAATTATCATCCTTGGTCCATCAGTACCAGCCAGTGCTCGCAGGTTTACTGCAACATTCAGCACTACGGATATTACGGGTTTCCACCTGCCCCAAACTGACAAGCCATGATATAAGTGAAAGAATCTTGAAAGCGGCTCTAAACCACAATTCAAAAAACATTCCCACCTATGACCCATTACAATAATCTTCGTGGCCAAAGTCATTGCCAGACAATTTTGATGTTTTTGTTTTGTTTGTTTATTTGTTTATTTATTTATTTATCTTTTAAAAAAAATGTTATTCAACTTCCAATTGATCTACTGAGCCATCAGTTCAGTCTGTGACAATGTTTCAGATATCGATGAATGCAGGGACCCAAACTACTGCTCCAATGACTGCGAGAACACTGAAGGTGGCGCCATCTGTCACTGTCCACCTGGCTATATCATACACTCAGATCTCAGGACTTGTGTCGGTGAGTCGATGTGTACACATCCATATCAGGGTTCACCTTGCAAGTTAGGGAATCAAAATGACCCGAAATGTTTTTCTTTTCATAGTCTTTTTAAAACAAATTAAATTTCTCACCCTGGAATTTCAATTTTACTAATCAAAATGATTTAAATTTCACAGTAATGTAGAGAATACAATTTAAGATAGGGTACAACTAATTAGAAATACAATTAAATGAACATATATTTTCTGGTATGAATAAGTGGTGGTGCCCGGCCTTGGGGTATTTTTCTCAAAATCCAAGATGGCTGCCAATGATTTGTTTCAGACCATGATGAGTGCTCGTCCCACGACCCTCCTTGCGACCAGATTTGCATCAACTCTCTGGCGTCCTACGAGTGTCGCTGCAACAATGGATATAAGCTGTCCTGGGACAAGAGGACGTGCATAGGTGAACTCACATCCTCTAAAACACGGGTCCAAAGCCTCCTTAAAGATACCCCACTGGTTCAGAATTAATTACATCATGTGTAACCCACAGTATATGTACTCTACCATTCTGCTATAGAGTACACCGTGGGCCATTAGGCCGCTTTGTTTGTGGGAGGGCGTGTCCGCGTATGCCAATTTTGATTGGTATTGTATAACCTTGCCCTGAAAACCCAGGTTTTTCCACTGGATGGTGCTACTATTTTGTCGAAGACGGATACCTACTAACATATCCCAGTAGAAATGCATTCGACAGATAAAGCAACGTAATGGCCCACCTTGTACTACAGAGCAGAGTAGGGTAGCATTCCGTGTGTTACACACGATGGATTAAAGGCATACAATCACAGTTTGTTGACATAAACACATTTACCTGAAAGTATGTACATTTGATGCCCCACTGGTTTTCCATATCTTCATCTTTTTTTAAATAATTTTTTTGTGTGTATCTCTCGATTAAAGTGTTTATTATTTACAGGGTTTGAATTAATAGTAGCATTACGGCATACTAATGGTGGATGGTGTGATATTGTCATGTTGGTAGACGTCAACGAGTGCATGGAGGGGGACGGCATCTGTGACGAGGGCTGCATCAACACCATCGGGTCGTTCCGCTGTCTGTGCCAGAAACCCGGGTTTATGACCGCAGATGATGGCTTTTCCTGTGTGGGTATGCATCCTCACCCGACCTCAGTCACTGTGATCTTTTCTCAATATTCAGACATGGCAACAGACAATTGTGATTTCAGCTGAAAACAAGCCCAGGGACTTGCAGGTTCCAAGCCATGTCCAGTACAATTAAATCAACCCCTGGACCAGTGGATTTACGTGGAAAATTGCCATGCCTGCAATATTTATTAACAATACTGATACAATACTGTAATTTCAAATGTAAAATCATCCATCTCTATTAAGATGTTATAATCTGTAATATGCCGAATAATCTTAAGTCATTGACATGGTAAATAATTTTGAATTGGCTGCCAAGCGATCTACAGTACCGTTGAGTATTTTTTTAATGTTTTCAGACATCGATGAGTGCAGCATGAGTAGAAACAGGAGCCTGTGTGAACAGAGATGCGTGAATCTGCCTGGGTCCTACAAGTGCCAATGTTTCCCTGGTTATAGAACCACATTGTTAATTAAGTGTGCACGTACGTGTGAACCAGCTGGGATGACATTCATATTTCCACGGATTTGAGGAATTAGATGATATTGGAGTGAATAGGAGAAAACGTTTTTGTACTGGGTGCACAGAATGATAGCAGCACAATGAAAGTCGTAAATCTTTATACATGTGTAACAAGATCATGCCGATCTTGGGATTCGAACCAGAGTTGCTGGATTTTGAGTCTAACGCTCTACTGACTGAGCCAAAAGCCACTGGCCGAGACCAGTAGGAGTATCTTCTATCACACCTGGCTACATGTGTATAGCAGTCATCGCATATTGGGTGAAATATTCCCGCTGCGATGTAAAACACCTTTCTTTTTGTTCATTAGCCAGTCATCATACTTGTCAGTCATCATACTTGTCAAGTCATCATACTTGTACAGTCATCATACTTGTCAGTCATCATACTTGTACAGTCATCATACTTGTCAGTCATCATACTTGTCAAGTCATCATACTTGTACAGTCATCGTACTTGTCAGTCATCATACTTGTCAGTCTTCATACTTGTACAGTCATCATACTTGTCAGTCATCATACTTGTACAGTCAGTACAGGCACTGATCGTGAAAATGGACGGGCATCATATTGCACAGCAAGCATCCATGGCAGAGCATACATGTATTGCAAGTTTTTATTTTCATAGGGCTACAATCATTCAGTGAAATTTAACCCAGGACACCAGCTAAGTTTTTCTGGCTTAGAATTAAATTGAGCATTCTGGTCCCCGTGTATCCAATAATTACCATGGGATATAACAGTTCTGGCGAGTCGTGAATTTCATGACAATCCACGACGTTACAAATATTAATTATCTGAAATTCCATGTCATGTGATGCAGAGACCATATTAGTATTACGTTCGTAATGGTTGTGAAATGTTTGTTGACCAGCCTGTCGTCGTGGTTACTACCGAGCGCAGAATGATGTCGGCTGTCAGAGGTGTCCACCATTTTCCAGCACGGACAGCGTTGCTAGGACGTCACTCGGCGACTGCAAGTGTCGCCGTGGTTATGTGGGCGATCTGGCCAATGGCGTTCCTTGCACAGGTGAGATCAGATGAATGTCAGGAGAGGTCATATGTGGGTCACACAGTACAACGTAACAAGTTATGGTGTACATTGTTTACAATCTTTTTGGTTTGAACTAGGGTTTAGAACTGCTTTAAATATTATTTTGCTTGTCAGTTTATGACAGGAGGAAAACTGATGCAAACATTGTGTCAGTATTGTATCAATGGATGCCAAAGTACAGGGATGAGAATCTTCCAAACATTTTGAGGTTCCAGGATTGATGTTGTAAACCTGCCTATGGCCTGTGAACCCGGCTGTTTCAGCTAAAAACCCACTGTACCATTCTCATCCCTGCAAGTATTGTGTCGATGGATGTCAATTATTGACCTGCCATCAGTTCCTAACACTACAAAGTACTATGTGTTTTCTTTTCAGCATTGTCTAAGGCGACTATGAACTGCTTATATTTCTGCAGATTTTAACGAGTGCGTGATGCTGGGTTGTTCAGACGGTTGTGTAAACACTGCAGGAAGCGCATACTGCACGTGTCCCACTGGATTCTTCCTTGGAAAAAATCGTAGGATTTGCGAAGGTACAGTCCTTGAATCGTTCAGTATATTTTTGCACAGTATACTTTTGCAATGTATTTAAACAATAAAAAAGAAACTTTTACGAGATATAGCTTGCCATGAGATCTAATCGTTATTTATCCGTACAGATTTTGCTAGAATATTGAATTTTATAGTATTGTATTTACCACTGAAGATGAAAAAGAAATCATTATATTTGTTTTTGCCAACGAGTTTAATAAATTCGGTAATATATGAACATGAATGTGAGGTTATATTTATCACATGACTGTAGAAACTGTTGTATTATCGATTTTTCACTCACAAACACAATATAGGTAAGCGTCTTGGGGAACTGGGTTAAAGCACGCAGACAAAATATTGTTCTAAGTAAATGTGTAAATATTAATAATTGTGTTTGCATATTGATGTAATTGTGTTGCAGATATAGATGAGTGTGAGATTGGCGACAACACCTGTCAACAACGGTGTATCAACACCAGGGGGAGCTACTCGTGTGGTTGCGACCTCCGATATTTTACAATCGGCACCGATGGAAAGTCTTGCCTTGGTCAGTTTATCAATAAATTAACATTTTGTAAACCTTCCTAGATCAATGTCGAATGATTGTAAACATAATAATTCAGTTATCCTCCTAGCAACTACTTTTAGTTGTATGTTATCTCAGCTAAATAAGTGTCTCGCTGTGACATAAAACAAATAATTCACGCAATCAATCGCTCACTTAAGCACCATGCATTCAATTGTAACTGTTTGTGATGTTTGTTATTTTCATCACATCGATTGATATCTTTTCAAAATGGCCACCACAAATTTGAGAAAGTATGAAAGCTCTTCTTGACAAGGATATGTGTGACTGGCCTGGTAGAATGTAATTTATTGCTTTTCAGACATAAACGAATGCCACAGGGACAACTTTGGATGTGCTGGAAAGTGTGTCAACACAATCGGCAGCGTCCATTGCGAATGTCTGGCTGGGTACACCCTCATGGCAGACGGGAAAGGTTGTCATGGTAAGCGGTCATTCATTGAAACTGAATAACCATTGTATTGAGTTAAATTGTTTAACAAAGTTTTATACAAGTTATGTTGCGAGTTGTTGTTTTCATGCAGATAATAATGATAATAGCAATAATACTAACAATAATGCCAGTAGTCCATTTGTATAGCATGTTAGCTCCATGATCGAGACAGATATCAACAATCGTTTCAGAATTGTATTTAATTGTTCAGATGTGGATGAATGCCAGAAATACAACGGCAGATGTGACGATGTCTGCATCAATACGATTGGTTCGTTCCACTGCGAGTGTAAAAAGAAAGGGTTTGAAAAATACCACTACGACGATAAGAAATGTGTGGGTAAGTCCTATAACTCCTGTAATCGCGCGTGTAATACTATACTCTGAGGCGTCTTTTGTATGTCAGTGGCATTATTTGTGAATATAGAGTTGTCAGTGCCGGAATAATCGCAATCAAAGCCCTACTGGGCATCCACAGTTGTCGCCAATAGAGAGGAGGTCAAATAAAATATCGCTCATTTAGACATCAATTGCTAGAGGCCATCGCTCAATTAGACATCAATTGCTAGAGGCCATCGCTCAATTAGACATTAATTGCTAGAGGCCATCTGTTCCATTCCAAATATTACTGAAATGACCTGCTCTACTGGGGTTAGTTTGGAATTATGAGAATAGTTAAATCTTTATTTCAAAGATGATTACACAGATATGCGAGTTATAACATATTGGGGTGGGTGGTAGCGAGGTGGTTGTATGTTGGACTACGGAGCCAAAGGTTCCAGGTTCAAATCCTGCCCCGGGGGCCTGGCATTAATGTTCGCGAAAGTTACCTTTCTGACGCGATATTGATAGGATGCACCGACTGTAGAGTGGCAATGCAGTTATCATCCTTGGTCATGTCAGTACCAGCCGGTGCTCGCAGGTTTACTGCAACATTCA
>JAUTBT010085522.1:0-11558 GCA_032361225.1 Lepetodrilus schrolli | reverse complement strand
TCAGAAAGGTAACTTTCGCGAACATTGATGCCGGGCCCCCGGGGCGGGATTTGAACCTGGAACTTTGGCTCCGAAGTTCTACCACTGCGCTACCACCCACCCTAAACGACACCCTGTAATTCCTTATAATTGTCACCTGCTTCATCGAGTCTGGATGATGTACATGTCTGTGGTCCATATGTTTCTGTGCGGATAAAATTCTATAAACTATATCCTTGCTAAGAATGATTGTCAACCCTTAAGTCACGTTCTAATACCACTCGAGCTACGATTATATTTGGTACCCAGTGGCGTGAGAGTTGGTAAGGTGGTGAAAATACTTGTATTCTTAAATTGTTAAGTTTAACGCATTTATGCAGTAATCGCTAATACATTTTTTTCAAAATAATAATTTTTGCCATTTTAGGCACCATTGCAAAATCCAGCGATCAATCGTTACTTATACCAAATTAGTATCCACCGTTCGCAATGTCACAACACACTTAATTTATTTAAGAAATAGATATAATCTGATAAAAAAAAATGGTCATATGTCATTTTTTTAAAGTAAATAAAGTTATAGCAAATAGTTTAGAGATATCTCACTCATGAGGCCAATCCCCATGTAATGTAATTTTCACTTACTTAATGATGTTGATTGGTGTGACGGAAACAACCATCTAATGGCCCTTTATTGAAGTCCACTCATATACCTTATCCGAGTGAATTCCCCCATAGAACTGGTAGACGTAACAAGTCTATATTGAATACTATCAACGTCCGTCCCAACGTTATGTATAGTCCTGGTATACCAGACTCACTAACTTATTAATGAGTGGGCGGATGAATTATAATAAATTATTACAGTTCGGGTAACATAATGCTTAGGTAGACTCCTTTGAAGCTCGTTTCTAAAGCCAGGAATAGATCTACGAATGGTATTTCATATACGGAATCTTGTGTACTTCTAAAATCAAATGTTTTTATGCACTCAAATTAAGGATTTATTCAGCTAAACATATCCAGATACAGACTCATGTTTTGATTATGTCTTCAGATCCTCTGACGTTTTTCAGCTATGAATTGCGTCTTGCTTTGATAACTGTGTGGTATGTGACACTAGAAGATTGTGTCATCAAAACCTATCCTACAATACTCGCTAGAGAAACTAAGACAAAATATTTTGTTGAGAGTAGACCCTTGTCAAAAGCGTTTCATGGCAACCTTTTTCTTTCATTTTCTATAACTACTCCCACCATTACCACGACAACCATAATTTGCTGATTACACATTTTTCGGACCGGAAGTATAATTAAGTTTGATTATGCTGACGACGCATTAGTTAGTTTTCTTGCAACCGATAAACGAATATAAGTAATGTTCACAGGGTGTATTAATGTGAACGTTAATACCGGCCTCAAGAAGTCGGTATTTGTCAAACTATCACTTATCAACAACATATCGAGAAACAAATAAAAGTAGCATAAATTAGCATCCAACTTTAGAAAATACATGTACACGTGTAGTTAAGACATATAATCACGGTTTGTTTACATATTTCATCGTCAAAGGTATTTTACCTGAAAGTATGTACATTTTATTTGTCTACATAAGTATATTGGGCAACAAATTACATTTCACGCGTGCCACTCTGGTTTTTAATATTTTGATATTGTATTTAACTTTTGATCTCGCGAGTCTGTCCATTATTGTTCTACAATATCTTTACAACAACAGATGGACAATGAGTATACAATACTTTCCACCAGCAAGCTTCTATCACTAAATAAATCTATCTATTAAGACTTCTATAAAAGTCTTCATCCTTCAACCCTGGAACACAGATACTATCTCCATCATTCATCCCGCCATCTCCATCTACTACAACATCCGCGGTGGAACAAATAGTGACAGAAGTCTACTCTGTTACAAATAAAAAAAATGTGACAGAAAAATCTGTCTCTGTAGACAAATCAAATGTACATATGTACATATATACATTCTGGTAAAATACATTTTACCATTAAATATTTCAAGAAACGTGAGTGTATGCCTTTGGTAATGTTTAATTATATTAAATTATGTTGCTGCTGCAAACTGAATATCGTTGAAGACATTATCTAATGTGTTTATCTGTACATATGAAATTTCTTGACATGCTATCGCGGTTAAAGTGGCAAGATTATTTTTGCATGCACTATTACATAGTATAAGACATATTTCTGCAAAATATTACTAATATATGACTTCATGTACTATGGTAAAGTCGTCCTCTAAACCCAGGCCAGTATTCCTACTTACATCCGTCAAAGCATAATGGCCGGGGTTTCGAGGATGGGGTAAAATATGAAAGAAAATCTACAAACATTGTATGTCGCATTATCGCCAACGACAACAGTGCTATATATAGATGTTGTAAACATCATTGTACCCTTTGTCGTCGGTCAAACCTAAGCTACCCGGATGTGTTCTAAATATGACGACATTCAACAGTTCTTTGTTCTAACTATAGACTAATCCGCCATTCCACGGACCGCCATTTTATTGTGAACACAAATTATAATGGGACATTGGGAGGGAATTTGCGCATAAAGCTGACGTCGGTGTCGGTAAAAAAAATAATTAAATACGTTATTGCTAGATAAGTCTGGAAAGAAATACCATAGTATGTAGACCCCACCCCCCACCCCAAATAATGTTTTTTTTTAATAATAATAATAAATAAATAAGATAAGATAATAATAATAATAATAATTATGTAATATTCCATTCAAAGATGATCTTGCCACTTTATGTTTATTTTTCTTTCTCTCTTTTTCATGTCTTCTTTCTTAGTGATTGCTTTTATTCACAGAATTAAGAACATACAATATACAGTTTAGTGGAGTGCATGTGTGTATATCAAAAACAGTTTATTCATGCAAACACTTAAACACATACTTAACAGGTGCTCAATGTTAAATATTGACCGGTTCAAATCTGATTTATGCCAGAAAACTCAAATATAATATGACAATGAAAGGAATATAATTACAGTCAAATCGCGTTGTGTATATCTCAGGTGTGTGTGTGTGTGTGTGTGTGTGTGTGTGTGTGTGTGTGTGTGTGTGTGTGTGTGTGTGTGTGTGTGTGTGTGTGGAGGGAGGGGGTGTGTGAATATATATTCAAGACATGATGACATTTAAAGTTATCGAGACAGGCTGGTTTTATAAATATAAACTCAATAATTGAATAAAGTGTTCATTGGCTTGCGAATGATCGTTCGTGCCATACTTGAATATTGAAACTCCCCGATTGATTTTAATATGAGCAATCATTGAGTGAATGTAATTTGACGCATTAGAAATGGATTTCATAATTATTATTCAATTCGAGACTAATATACAAAACATATAATAGTTGTACCATTTGCCACTTTAATTTCAATTTATCTTTATGGCATATATTTATGTTGCACATTTTACACAGTATATAGGTGTCTAATTAATTATTATAACTAAAGAAATAATTGGTGGAGATAGTTCGTCTTATAGGCATTAAGAAACACACTTCTACTTCCATATATTTTAGCAAAAACACCTAAAATGTTTATCTACCTTAATTGTAATTACAAGCCCCACATGTATAAGATTGCCAATTAAAGTATATCTGAAACAAGGTTTATCTATGTTGTATATAAAATTGTTGCATTTGTTGCATTTGTAATAAAATATTTATTAATTTTCCTGTATGTATGTACCGGTATATACACTACGCATATCTTAATTCATGTATGTTCTCGTAATATGACATGAGAATAAATTGACTCGACAAGACTTTACCAGGCATGACATTCTCAATCTCAGTTCGACCCAACGAGGTTTGACTGTATATGATCTTTCTGGACTCGGATCTGAAATGTTGGCTGTAAATCGGACTAGCAACGTGTCTAGGACATTCAATTATCTATTATCTATTATCTACTCCTACTGCCAGTTAACTCTCATCTATATGTACGTGGAAACTAATTCAGGTTCTCTGCTTGAGAGCAAATCAATAGGTTCACTAGTCTTTGTGTTGTCATTTTAAAAAACGTGACTGATATGCGAAGTTTGGACAGCGTGGTTAGCTGCCATAATATGTAGACACAATGCAAGTCTGATAATGACAGAAATAGAGCATTATACTCGCACGTTTATCTCACATGGTACACATATAATGATTAAATTACCACCGTGGAAGCTTCGTGATAGTACTAAGATGGTATTAAAAATCGCGAAATAAAATATTAAAATATTAAAAACCAGTGGGACATGCGGAAAATGTAGCTTGTTGTCCAATATACTTGTGTCAATAAATAAAATGTTCATACATATACTTTCAGGTAAAATACGCTTGACCATGAAATATGTCAACAAACCGTAATTGTATGCCTTTAATGGATAACGTTGATAGTGTTTATGAAACTATACCCTTGTTAATAATGATTCTCCCCCCCCCCCCCCAAGTCACTTTTTAATACCACTCGAGGTACGATTATATTTAGGTACCCGGTGGTGTGAGAGTTGGTTAAGTGGTAAATATATTTGTCTACTTAAATTGTTGTTTAACGCACTTCTGCCATAATGAGTAATGTATATTTTCAAAATACTAATTCTTACCATTTATGAACCATTGGAAAATCTAGCAATCAATCGTTACTTATACCAAACTAGTATCCACCGATAGAATGGTTCGCAATGTCACAAGGATTTATCGATTTCATTTCTGTTGGTGATGCAATAGAAACTATAAATACAATGCATTTATTGAAATGCGTATTGATTATAGTTTAATGTAACTATTATACGTATGCCTGATCTGATAGATCCTATTAATTAGCGATGTCCCAAATCTAGTCTAATATCCAACGTTTTTTCTCATTTAAAATACATGCATCTAATATATCAATAAATATGCCCAGAGTTACGTGCATGTCAGCTTGTAGCAGCAATGAAGTCCTTTTACACCACAGGCGACCGATTTATCGCCGCGACAATCAGCGGCGACGGCAAAATGATAGGAACTGATTCTATTGAAATGTGTCGTTGCCAATTTCGCTTTTGGTGTGAAGGCATGTAGATAAATGATATGGTTCTATCTCAGAACGTAAATTGCCGAGGTTTTCGCCACGAAGGTGGCCTCTGGTGTGAAATGGCCTTTATGCAGAACGGATTCTCGCTGTTAGAGAATAGTTTTTAACATAAATTTAAACGCATACGAACACAGATATAGATGGTTCCCTTGGACTAAATATGAGGTAAAATCCTTATAAACGTGTATTCATTTGGAATGCATGTACGTGTCATCGATTTTGTTTTTATATGTCTACCGCCAACACTATGTTCACTGCACGCAGAACGTTTGTAATCGTCTACAAACAAGATATAATATTCCTACAGTTTCGTCATGGCCAAACAGTCAGTATATATATATATATATATATATGGTACTGGCTAAAACAGCGACACGATCTCTGTTTTACATTAGATATTTCTGAATAATAACTTTCTAATTGAAATCTGCCACATATATATACCCCAACCATGACTAATTTCAATAAAATATTTGAATGACTAATTTCAATAAAATATTTGAATGATAACCTTTAACAGCATTGGTGTTTCAATAACAGTTTTGGTTCGGGGTATTAATTTACGACACTGACATTCTACAATAAATTATTCGCCGCAATACTTATTACCACTGAATATATTGTGAGGAAAGATACAACTTCCTATATTACTACAGACCGAAAGATCTGACAACCATTAGAATGAGCTACTACAACTAGTATTTTACTATATACGATTCCTAATATACACACTGTCAAAGGGAATTGAATTATAGACAACAAAAATCAGATATGTAGGTTAATCGTTTAAGATGTTGGCGTGTGTGTTACTTGAAGACTGGAAAAAGAACCAATGTGATTGAATCAAATTACATGATACACCTACCTACTGTTAAACACTATTTTTACGCGCGGACGTATTTTGTTACAAATGCTCGTAATTTCGTTTCGGTGAATATTTCATCAATTTTACCAATTGAGCCCACGATATTTTAGTGTTTTACAGGTTATGGGGGCATACCACAGTTTTTCCCCCACTATTATTTATCATATAATTATCAATCAGCTTAGTTCGAGAGCCTTTTGTTACTAAACTATACACCCACTTGTACCGAAAGGCCCAAATATTCATATTAAAAAAAATAATAGAGGTGGTCAACCAAGTCAGATTTTAGCAAAATGCTGTGGAAGACAAGCAGTGAAATTCAACAATTCGCATGGCTGGAATACACCAGCAATATTGACCTAGCAACTGCACATTGCTAATGCATACGCATTCCTATCATACAGGTGTGGTTATAGATTGAAATTAACTACGTGGAACCTACTTCATTTGGAACACAATACAATGCATATTACTAAACATACAAAGATACCAGGGCACAGACAATGGAACGTTTGCAAAACCTACTTTTTCTACGGACTTCTTGGCCACCGTTTACAATGAGAAGCTGTGCTATGCCCCCTATTGTCTCCTTTGTGAATTATCTGAAACGTTAGCCGTCTTATCGCCAAGTAAAATGTTCGTACGTATCTCTTTCGTACTCTGTTTGACAAGTAGTAAAACGTGTTTAGTTACAAGGCTTCATATGGAGATAAAGTAACGACGTATTGAGTAAACATTAATACTTATAAAAATGGATTCAAAAATGAATGCAGCTATGTACTTTTGGCTAGAAAGTATTTTACACCATTCTGTTTTTTCCGATGTATTTAATCATCCCAATAGATATACAACGTTAGATATGATAGTCGATATAGAACGAACACCGAAAGAACAATTCATCCAAGCATGGATATCTTATATAATAGACAGTCTTAAAGGCTATTACTAAATTGTCCTAAAGACAATACATTTTTTCTAACCGTACTTGCTTTTACCAAGAACTATTTATTTGCCGATACTAACATTTAGAACAAATAATAATAATTTACCCGTCGAAAGTGGGCGGTGAAAAGGGGTCCCTAGATATGAACGTACATGTACATTATGCATCTGTCCTGTTATTACAGACGAGTTTCACTATTTATTTAAGTGTGTTGCCTTTTCTGACCGTAGACACGATATCATACCAGCTAACGTGAAATGGTTCAATTTATTTACCTACAAAAGCATTATTTGTCGTAAAATGGTTTCTCAGTTGAAGAAATTATCACAATTTGTATCCTTAATTATGAAAAACATTAAAGTAAAAAACATTCATCTGTCCATCCATTATCTTGAATAATAGTTTTGATATATGAATATTTGTACATGTCTCGTATACCACTGATAGAGGTAAAAGAGAAAATGAAATTGAACTGAATTGAATTGAATTGATTGAATAGTATTTCAGGGCGTGCTTAACTTCCAGATAAAGTTGGTTGGTTGATTTGGGGTTTAAAGCCACTTTCAAGATTTTTTCACTGACAACTTGATTTGCATGCATATGTACTGCTTGTACTAATCTGGATTTCCACCAGTTTTTATAGTGCTAGCTGACCTGGAATATCACATGCCGCAGGTAGAACATGAATACCTTACTCAGATACAGTGTACTGATTTCGAGCCAACCAGTCCTTGCTTAACTCGCATAGCAGGGGAACAACAAGTACCATTTTTTAAAGTCTTTTGGTATGACACGACCGGGGAACGAACCCGAAACCTTCCCTACTCCTGGCCGACGCTCTAACCATTACGCCACGGAGCCGGAGCAATGCATGCATCAACACATTAGCTTAGAAGAAGAAATGATATAAATAACTCACTTCGAGGTCGAATACAGCCATCTTAGAAACACCCGGCCATTAGGCGTGCATAACATCCGTCACGCATAATGGCCGGGGTTTCGTGAACCGAACAGCTTTCCTTAAAGTTTCAGAGTATGGGAGTTTTGTATTCCCTTATTACCACCCACGATTGTACAAGAGTACAAATAAATATTACTTACATACATGATTGATTAGGTATTAGTAATTCAAGATGGTTAGAAATTTTACTTGGCAAACTGCTGACAATACAATTTATATAAAGTTGGATACATTCCTAAATTCTTTGAGGACAGATGTACAAAATAGTCTTTTATATTTATATAGATTAGGGAAACAAAGATATTTGTGAGCGATATATTTTTTCCTAACAGTGTCAAATTATTCACATCTAAATATATAATTAAATTCATCAGCTAAAGCAGGTGAGGTACAGAATGGACAGGACCTCTCATACATCGGCACATTACACCAACGGTCAGATTCAATAGGAAGTTTGTTCTAAAATTTTAAATATGACATGATATATATTTTCGTAGTAAAAGATATCTTTCAAATACAATAGTGTTTGTAATACAACTGTAGTAATTGCACTTAACGCTGTTTAATATCGTTTAAACATAGCCTTAGCCACATTAATTACCTTTTCAGGTGCTTTTACGATAGACTGTAGATATTGCCATGTTTGTTCATACGTAGGTTTGTCTCGATAATTGCCGATATTTCATGAGTAATCCCTACAGGTACAACACTTTAGGGAATATCCGGTTGCCTTCAGCATGTAAAGGGTTAAATGAAAAATTGTCGCATGGCTTACTCACGTAGCATATACACTGCTTTACATTGCAGTACAATGGATGCTCTGCATACAATTAATTTTTATAAATATGTTTTGTACACATGTTATACATTTACAGAGATTATATAAAGTACAATTAATACATTACATACACTGTTTAACTATATTCACGTGATCTGCTTAAAATGCTTTTATAGAATATGTACATTTGTCTTTCATTCTTAATCTTTCTTTCTTCTCTCCCCATGTTTTCTTTCCCATCTCTTGGAGCGGTTTTCATTTAAGTTGTAATAACGTGTAACCTATCCATTTCATCTTGAATAAAATATGTTTAAACTAATTGACTTTGTATTGTTTTGTTGCCATAATCAAGTAGACGGTGGTATTTTGGGGATTTCCAAAGATATCAGATAAATCTAGGCCTACATGATATAATTTTACAATTCATTTTATTTTTAATATATATGTTTCGTTGATAGTCATGTACTTAAGTGATCACATAATAAATGTAAGGTAACAATTATTTTGTTGTTGTTCTATGTATTTAAACTAGCATCTTCCGGTTTGTATTGATCGTGTCAAGTGCCAAGTGTACTGCGAAAGTATTCACCCAACTGGCATTTCAACCAATGGGAACACTAGAAACCAATACGTATCGTGGGTTTTTGACTATGTATTACTTTATTTCGTTTTTGGCGTAAAATCTATCTTTTTCTCCTTTTATTAAAAGTTGTATGTTCATTTCAAAGTTATTTAAAAGTTTATTTACTTTCGTTTTTATTTGCATTATTGTTATTTTTTTATAATTGGCTTGCTTCTTTTATTGTTATTACCTTTTGTTTGGTTTATATTGGTTGTATTAAGGAGGTTAGCTAGAACGCAAATCATATAAAGATATAAATCATCTAATGGAAAGTTGAATATGTACATTATTTACACTGTTTTTGCAGTTTGTTTTTTTCTAAAGATATTCCTAAATTTGCCATATATTATGTGCAAAAATGTAAAATAACATAGTATTTATTCAAATGTTACCAAATTTTACCTTGAAATAATAAGTAACGAGAATGCAATTCAAATAAGTTTATGAGAACAAGCAAGTAAACAGATATTTCGTGTATCATGCTACTATGCCTGACTAATAACTATGCAAATTAGGGAGCTCTGACCGTGTGTGACGTCATGACGTCTGACGTCATATTACTATTTATCGATGCTATTATATGGAAATAGTAAACAAAATGCCAATTACGATCGGAAACTAGATATGCTATTCGAGGGCATTTAATATATGTTTACAATTTGTAATAATAATTATTCTTAGTTGTTTCTTTTCTTTTGGTGTATTTATCAATGAGTGAAGCGGTTTACAATTTACTGACCTGCGTGTATTCCTACGTAACTATGTAGCTATATTAAATAGAGGATATTTCATGTGTCTAGTGAAATAGCATGTATCTCTCATCAAGTGACGTGGGAAAGGAGATATTTTCACGACTGGGGATACGAGATGCTATTTCATGTAATTACATAGTTACGTATGAATACATGCAGGTCAGTAAATTGTAAATCGCTTCACTCATTCATAAATACACCAAACTAAGAATATTTATTATACTTGTATAATATAATTGTCAACAAAACGTTCAATAGAAAACTATAAATTCTCCCAACTGGACAATGTAACTGATGAGCTGGTAACATGACGTGTCACAGTAGATCATCGAACGTTTTGAAATAAAATGGCGACCCTAACGACGAGCTAGCCTTCAATAGTTTTAACGAAAAATAGAAGTCAAAACAGAAAATATTAAATTAATCAACAAACACGAACAACTGGTACAACTCTCAAACATCGTAAATGTTTAACGTAGTGTATCAAATTGATCAAATAAGTGTACGATGAATTGACGAAAGTGGCAGTCGGCATCGTGGTTCACAGCGGGTTCAGTAGTACCGGAAGTTGTTCTCTTCACTCCAGTAATGATAAAACACTGTTCTCGTCACTGCAGTGACAATATCACTTTTCTCAGATTGAAAAATCTCAGTCTTCCACTGCTAAGTATATAATGAATGTCGATTCACACGTTGATGTTTTCTTCTTATAGAGAAGTCTTTAAGATTGGCATTAGATGATGAAGAGACTATTCACCTCGTGCCTTTAGATACCATCTATATCCTGCATTTGGGGATACTCTCTATGTATTAGACTCGCTGATTATACAAAGATTATCCCTAAGTGCAGGAGATAGACGACATCTAAAGACACTCGGTTAATAATCTCTATGTCTATGTTTTCAATTTGAATTTAAAAAAACGCTTAAATAATGTTCACTATAGTTATATTGAATCTACGCATTCTACTTCTAGGAATAATGTATTAACAGTGTATAATATATAATTTAATAACAGTCAGCTGCAGCATGTTATATTTGAAAGAAAATCGGCCATTCTTCTCTGCGATATTGAACGGCTATGTGTAATTTAACACGTTTACTAGCGTCGGCAATATGATTGCGATGCTGAACTCAGCACAATATCTATTCTAGTAGTGAAATTCAAGCACTCTTAGTTGCCAGTACTCTCAATTCAAAGATCTCATATACTAGTATGTCACATCTTTCAATCCTGAAAACCAACCTGTCCGTGATTCGAGTCAATGTGTATCACTTTTCAGTAAAGTGTTTAAATCCACGTTGGTTTAGTCCATCCAGCTGTGAATGGATATCTGGTAGGAAAAGATTGAATATCGACATTCTAGCTTCCGAATAGGTTTAATAGGTGCAATGGTAGAACGTTGGACTTCGGAGCCAAAGGTTCCAGCTTCAAATCCCGCCCCGGGAGCCCAGCAGCAATGCCCGCGAAAGTTGCCTGCAATATTGATAGGATGCGCTGTCTGTACCGTGGCAATGCAGTTATCATAGTTGATCTGTCAGTACC
>JAUTBT010085521.1:0-11558 GCA_032361225.1 Lepetodrilus schrolli | reverse complement strand
GTGTTCACATCCACCGTTGTTCACATCCCCCTGTGTTCACATCCCCCTGTGTTCACATTCCCCCTATCCCCCTGTGTTCATATCCCCCTGTGTTCACATCCCCCTGTGTTCACATATTTTTTTATTATGAAAGTCACATAGGTGTTTAGAGAAATAATGTGTTGTCAAAACGGTATAAACTAATTTATTAATTGTCTTTGCTTTTAGTGGTTCTTGGAATTATAACTTCTTGGACATTTTGCCTAAATGGTAGTTTTATCTCAATATTTGTTAATGTTATAGCAATTGTTCATTTCAGATCCAATTCATGATATTCCTGGTCCTGAAAGGGATAGTACATTGTTGTACTGAAAGTAAGTCTACATTTACACATATTTCTTTATGCTTATTATTGATAATATTTAATACAATGTGAACAGTATGACAGTCATAACAATCATGTTTAAAATGATTGTAATCATGTTTAAAATGAGTGTTTATTCGTCAGTTTTACTATTCACACAATTCTTTTTTCCCTAATGCAGAAATTGAACAATGTTATGTTATTCTGTAGATTACTATTTTTACTGACATACAACAGATAGAAATGTTATATTCTTCTGTAGATTACTATTTTTACTGACATACTATAGATAGAAATGCACTTAAGATATATTCATCTTGAACACATGGAATCTCCATCAACAACTTTTACGATAGATCTTAAAATATTTTTTGGAATTCCTCATTGTTTATTGTCAGTAAGATTGGTTCTATTAGGGACCGTCTACCATAAAGTAAGATTGGTTCTATTAGGGGCCGTCTACAATAAAGTAAGATTGGTTCTATTAGGGGGCCGTCTACCATAAATTAAGATTGGTTCTATTAGGGGCCGTCTACAATAAAGTAAGATTGGTTCTATTAGGGGACGTCTACCATAAAGTAAGACATCTACCATGAAGTAAGACTGGTTCTATTAGAGGCCATCTACCATAAAGTAAGACTGGTTCTATTAGGGGACGTCTACCATAAAGTAAGATTGGTTCTGTTAGGGGCCGTCTACCAAACTCTCATTGCTGTATTAGTTCCAGAAACAAAAACAAGACCAGGCCCCGAGGTAGTGGAGTCTTTTTTTTAGTTTGATTTCCTGCTCCACTCTAGTGATGTCCTCAGGGCCACGATAGATTGTACTTTTCTTTGAGAAACGAAACCAAAAATGTTGCTCATTTCACAACTTTACACAATTTTATTTTTTTAAACCGTGTGTGATAAGCTTTCTAAATTTATGCTTTATAAACTATTCTCCATGTCACATGTTCTTGGGATATTCAATAAATTTTACCAGGTTGAATGTAAATGACAGTTTCAACATTGTTATCAGTTTATGTAACTAGCAACGAACTGGAGAGTTGTAATGCATCTGGGAATGTATCTTAATTATATACACTGCTCTGACTGTAATTATATACACTGCTCTGACTATAATATATAAACTGCTCAGACTGTTATATACACTGCTCTGACTGTAATTATATAAACTGCTCTGACTATAATATATAAACTGCTCTGACTGTTATATACACTGCTCTGACTGTAATTATATACACTGCTCTGACTATAATATATACACTGCTCTGACTGTTGTTATATACACTGCTCTGACTGTAATTATACACTGCTCTGACTGTTATATACACTGCTCTGACTGTAATTATATGCACTGCTCTGACTGTAATTATATTGCTCTGACTGTAATTATATGCACTGCTCTGACTGTAATTATATACACTGTCTGACTATAATTCAAGTTTCAGAGATAAAAGTTAAGCTAATTGGGAGTTTTTTTTATTATTATTATTTTGTTTATAAGCATTTATATGATATCTCAAAGATACGACTTAAAAACACACCACCCACTGAAGAATGTGGGTTTGAATCAAGGAACACAAAGTAGTTTGTGCATGTTGAGAGATTTGACATTAATTTTGAAATGTTCTGCTTCCATAAAGCCCAATTTCCAAATGTGGCAGTACCTGGATGGCAACTTATTTATATTAAAGGAAAACACTCCGTTCTTGCACGTGGCCACCTTGTTGTTCTGGGTCAACACTTACAACTTTCAAATTGACTTCAGCTTTAAGCTGTTTAGTACGTTTTCGAAGCTACATTATGTACACAAAGACTTTGTCTTAGTTTACTGCTAAGTGAATCATGTTTTACCAATATGGCCAGCATGTGGAACGTCGGCAGTGACCAAGCTTTTCCCCGTAATATATGTGCGGATGTATTTGTAATAAGGTCCGCCACTGTCGAGGACTGTTGTGGACGGTTTTCCTCATTCCGCCAGTGTTGCCCTTTAATGTAGTGTTCTGGTGGAGGTCGTCTTCATGGCTCGTGGACAAGCTGGAATAATTCACATAGAACAAGTTAACAACATTTTCCAATATCTGAACTGCAATACGTCTAAGGCTTTTTTCATGTGTTATTACACTCAGAATGAAAGAAATGGTTTCTGATATATGTATTGTATTCTAGATATTCAATATGCAACCGAATATCAAATAATTGGAATGTGTGTCCTGTCCTGCTCTTACATGCTAGAAGTAGACATCTGTGATGTAGCAAGCTCCCTCTATTTTAGCAGGGACTACTTAAAACCTTAGGGAGAGCCATTACTCTATTTAGGATTAATAGTAGCACTTCAAATCATTTCACAATCCTTTTCAAACCAAAATGGCCACTTAGCTTTCACTCTTTGCATACTGCTAGGACCAATTGACATGCTATGAGAAAAAAATCAATCTATTTGATGTTTTTATTAAAGGCAATACTGCCTTTGTGGAAAATAGAGTTGTCGAGAAATGGCATAAATGTTGAGTTGTGTGCAATATCCACTGATCTCATCAGAACAGAAGCGTGAGGACACCATAGTGATGTCATCTTCCAAGGTGAATATTTTCATACCATTACACGTTTCTACATTATTGCCAGCCAAAGATCGAAGGGAAATAAGAAAACTAGAAGTGTATCCGACATCAGAATACTAAGACCCATTGCTATATTAATGTCCTCTGACAAGAGAAACATATCATTCATGAATTGGCGATCATGAGAAATACTGAAAATTAAAAGTTATGCCTAATATACAGTTTATGAAACATTGGGTAAAAAAATAATTTTTCTTCCAAGGTTTAGGAAACATGGCATTAATAAATCAAGACTTGCTTTTTTTTTCATTCTTGTATGAAGGAAATTGTAGTCAGTAGTTTATCTTGCAGTCATCATCAGTGAACATAATCATTGCCAAAATGTCAGGAGAAAGTATTCCATGCATTCTCCATGTTTAATAGGGTCAATCCTATTATACCAGATTCTTCTACTCCCATCTAGTTATCCTAAGCCTACTCCAGTACTTGAAGTCAGCCTTTAATGTTACTTCAAGGTAAGTTGCTACGAATTGAGTCTCCTTACCTTGGTCCTTATCAGTGGTGGACATCCACAGGGCCCAGGTGGCCATGTTTAATGTGCAAGTCTGGTTGATGTCATTAGGCCCGTACACTTTAAAATTGCCATTAAATTAGGCCAATGAATGGTGCGATTTCCAGAGGTGTTTGTAATGAATGTCCACCTGACAAGTTATGGCCTTTGAAAGGCTTATTGCTCATTGACTTACTGGTCCAAACAAGAGTTGGGCAGTACTACCTGATGGCTAATGTATTGTACTTGGACTAATGATGGAGACCTGTTTGACTTTGAGAGTACTGTTTACACACTCAGTGTTCCATTGTCACACGTGTAGATCATGTTCTCAGTCAACTCCTACAGACTTGAACAATCTGTATTTTGTTTTATATATACCTATTTAACTCTCTTCATGCTGGAGGCAACCAGAGATGCCATAACGAGCAGTGCTTGTGTCTAATCCAGCAGGGAGAGGGTTACGTTATTTTATACTAATAATATTCCATTTTTAATTTCAAGTCAATTCCTAGTAAATTCTCTGTGACCACCTATTTTATTTAACCCTGATCATATTACATCAAAGGCATTTTCCAAATTCCTCAAAATTATTATTAAATATACAATTCCTGTTACAAGATCATTCATTATACAGTGCATGTATATACTTGCATAAAACAACTGACAAACATGGGATGTAATTACCATGAATTGGCCCTGTAATGTAAGGTGGTATTGTCTTGAATCAGTTGTAGAGTCTTTTAACTATTAAGCATGAAATTTAGTTTTGATGTATGGTATAAAATATTAGTATACTAATGTGTGTATATTTGGATTATACGGTCTTTTATGTTTTTCGTTCGGCTTTATGGTTCACACAGCGGTCATCATACAAAATAAAGGGAGATCACTGAAGCGGTGTGGCCACCAAACGAGGATTAATTATATCCCTTACGGTATAATGGTACTTGCCCATTAACTATTAACATTATTTAGATTAACCCGTTGTGTTTTTCCCCGAGCATGTTTCCAAACATTAACACCCATGTGATTAATATGTATGTATTGACTAGTCTGACCTTTGAAGTTTGCTTTCCCGTGACACATTAATATGTTTTTATGAGGCTGCATTTGGAAGATCTGTACAGGGGTATTATTTGTCTGTTTTTAGTGGCACTCGATCCATTATTGCAGTGAATATTTATTTGTGTTTATAGGTTGTGATTTGGGACTGTGTGACATTCAGAGAAATGACATCCCTCCGAGGGATTAGTACACCATTAGGAGATTCAGGCTGTTCAGCAGAATCATTTTAATGGACATTTAATATTTTCTCAGATTTTCTGAATAGTTGGCAATTGTAAACATGATTTATAAGGGCCTGTGAAATATTTTGAATACGGAAATACCTATTGAATAGATTAATGTGCAGTGTATTATAAACGAGTGGCCCAAATAACTGACCCTTGATGAGATTATAAGAAGAAATATTTGGACCAAGTTCTGGATCATGAGAAATTTTGGGCATTTATCTAAATAATTGATGTTGTATTAATGATGTTAGATATAATGTGTAAGCACTATGTAAGCACTATAATGTGTAAGCACTATGTAAGCACTATAATGTGTAAGCACTATGTAAGCACTATGATGCATAGGCACTATGTAAGCACTATGATGTGTAAGCACTGTGTGAGCACTATGATGTGTAAGCACTATGGCACCATTATCCTTATTACCATTTTGTAGTTACAACTCATCATCAATTCTTTTAGACAATGAACAAACTTCCACTATTAGCGCACAGCCAGAACCTAGAATGTTTAATATTCTTGACATCCGCTATCTTTGAAATGCGATCATCTAATCATTGGTAAACCTAATATTGTGATGCATAAATACAAACTGTTTGCAATTTATTTATATTGGCTTTCTTTGGGCTGGGTTTTCAAACATTGCTCCAAGTAAATAGGCTTGTCTAGACAAAACTAAGCAATTGATTTTGATGATGTACACCGTCAATACATGGTCAGTGCTTGATGTGAACTGACAAATGCCATTTTCCTCTTTAGACCTGGTGTCTATTGGCCGAATGTCTTAAAAGAGACTGCTATCCTGCTACGTTTATTAAGCGTAGACAGAAGCTATTGACATAGTGGTAAATCCAGGTCTAATTATGGTTTTATATTTAACACCTCAATCTGGGGGTGTTTGCCAAGTCCCAGATCATCGGAGAGACCGTGCAGCCATTGATGGAAGTCTAAATGGCCATTTGCTTAAGCAAAGATGTGTGGAGTGTTTATCTAACCACCATTAGTGTGTTGGTCCTATTGCTTATGGGCACAGTGTCTGAGTTTATTGTTGCCTGGGTCTGTGGGTAGAGAGAGAGAGAGACACGGGTAGCAGCATATCTCCGGTCATCCATCTTATGTCCCACGTATTTCATCTCTTCTTCAGGATACGCAATTATCTCTTCTGTGTTTTCTGAGGAATAAAATTGTCTTTTCTTACTGCAGTGTTGAAGGACAATAGTGATAACACCTTGTTACAAGTATGTAATTTAATACTGTTTTAGAGGTTGAGTGAGAGAGGAGATAACAGTTTTAGTATGATAACATTTGCAAACTTTTAAGTTATCATCTTATTTATATGTAAAGATTATCATATAGTTGCTTGATACATCCTTTTCCTGGGGTTGTCATAATGGTAATTGTGTGACCTTTTCTTCATATTTCAGCTGTTGGTATGCCTTCTCTACATAGAATATGAATTAGTATAATCTAGAACAAAACATCATTGATTTGTACTGTGGATAAACATTTAAATTACTCATAAATTTTACTTTCTAATACTTCAGTAAATACTTGGGAAAACATTACAAGAACACTTTCACTAAAATTATTTCCTTGCCGATGAAAAATATTTATTTCAGATTTTCACTATTACTCACTACTTGATGTAGACTAGTTGTAGACTACTGGACCAGTACATGATGTCGACTAGACTGGCCTAGCTTTGTAGTACATGTAGATGTCATTACAAGATAACTTCATAACATGAGACATCAGTGGTCTGACAGCATTTACACAAACTCTAGCATTCCATTCTACCGATCAAACAAACGATTGGCGACAAGTGAATTTGGATGGTGGATGTGCTTTGAATTGCATCTCGGAATGTAGATGATTCAAATGATTGTGTGGGGAATTCAAGCTAATGGAATGACCACAGTCTTACTCTGTGACTTGCAGCTGAAATATCTGTAAACTTAGCTGGAGCCCCTTTGGCCATTGCAAACAGACTTGGAGAAACAGGACATGGTCTGGTCCCTGTGTACTTCCGAAGACATGCTGAGTGGACCTTCAGTGGGCATGGTGTGAGATTAGCAGGTACATACAAGTCCTGTCACGTGGGTCCAGGGAAGCTCCCTGTGTAGGAGGCTGCCATTCATGTTCAGCAGTTTCAGGAAGTTTCACACAATCTCAATACAATGAAATAAAATTGAAAAAATTCTGCATGTAATTTTTTTCCACAATTATTACAAGTTATATTTCAATATTAATCCTTTGACAACATAGTTATTTCTCATATAATATTAAGAAACTTTATGCAATTCTGAAATTTTTGAAAACTTTCGAAAATGCAGCATCAATCAATATATGCCCAGAAGAAAAATTATAAACAAAACATTATTTAATTATCTGAGAAAGGATTGTAATAGTGGGGATGACATATAGTAATATAGTTACGTTCCAATTTGGGTGTTTATTGGGTAAAATAATGGGATTAATAACAGCATCCTTTCATTATGAGATGACAAACTGCCGTGTTTATAGAACAAGATTGGCATTTAAAGTGGACTGGAATCCAATTAAATCTGGAGAGTATAATTGATAAGCTGAAGCAGTCATAAACAGCACCAAGCGTATATGGTCATTGTGACACTAGGACCTGTGAACACCTCTCCATATCTGGTCATAGTGACACAGCTCTGTGAATACATCTCTCTATATTTGGACATTGTGACACTAAGATTTGTGAAGCCTCCAAGTTCAGTACATAGGGATGTCCAATGGAGACCAAAATATACAATTTGACAGCTTCTGCACAAAGTTTTTTGATAAACATATTTTCTTTAGTTAAAATACTAAGCTTCACATTTTCTTTTTTCACCCCATCATGATATTTTAAGTTCTACTGGGTGGAGGATCCTAATCTAATTCGACAAATGGTGTTAGAACTTAGATGACCCATTATGGGTCAGAATGAATATGGCAATTTTCCATTAAATTTAGATTGTGCCACAAAAATAGCTGATGTAGTGAATGCTCCAAAACAGCCGATGTACTGAATTGTTAGTTACTCATTAAGGCTGATTGATATTGAAAATGAGTTGAACTTCATATTAACTTAGATATTCTTCAGGTTACCAATTTCCCACATGCAGCTTTAATACAACTGTGGGCATGTGGTCATGTATAGATTAAGTTATTTTTTTTTGTTCAATTTAGTTTGTGTCCATTGTAATGATTTGCATCAGCTCCAGGTTTGAAATGACCCCATCCAAGCACCTACACATTGTGTTCACTATCCTGAGGTATTTGCTAAGAAGGTGTTATATGATAGCAATCTAGGGATTTAGAGATTGTCAGTATGGAGCTCTTTTTCTTAAGAATGAACCCAAGACAAGCTGAGGTCTCACAAGACGAACCTACCTCAGTGGTATGTTTTAGTTTGGTGCTAGTTAGCAAATATTCTAATGATCACATATCTTTTCATTTTAAGTTTCGCAAACACAAACAATTATTCACATATGTGATGCTGCTTTGTTTTGTATGCATGTTCTCTAAGTACAAATACTGATATGTTTTTATGTTGACTGCAATGTAACATCACCAGCACTGCTTCACACCATACTTCCTAGCTCTCCATACTTCATTGCTTTCCATACTTCCTAGCTCTCCGTACTTCCTAGCTCTCCATACTTCTTAGCTCTCCGTACTTCCTAGCTCTTCATATTTCCTAGCTCTTCATACTTCCTAGCTCTCCATACTTCCTAGCTCTCCGTACTTCCTAGCTCTTCATACTTCCTAGCTCTTCATACTTCATTGCTTTCCATACTTCCTAGCTCTCCGTACTTCCTAGCTCTCCATACTTCCTAGCTCTTTATACTTCCTAGCTCTTCCTAGCTCTTCATACTTCCTAGCTCTTTATACTTCCTAGCTCTTTATACTTCCTAGCTCTTTATACTTGCTAGCTCTTCATACTTCCTAGCTCTCCATACTTCATAGGTCTCTATACTTCCTAGCTCTCCATACTTCATCTCTCTATATTTCATAGCTCTCCATACTTCATTTCTCCATACTTCATACCTCTCTAAATATAGGAATTGACACAACAATCTGTGTTTCGGCGGAAAGTGGACCTCTTTTTAATGTGCTGGTTTTTTTAGAAAGTATTTGCGAGGTATTTATTCTCCAAGATCATATTTGTTTTTCTCACAAAGTCAATATGCAATTGAAAATCCACAATATTTCCAACTGATTGCTAAAATGCTTTCTGTTTCTTTGACATTCTGTCACTTTCTCTGATGCAAATACAACGTGCACATTATTGTGGTCATTGATTGGCTGTGATGATTGGCAAATAAACCGTGCAAGCATTATACAATGATTACTCCATTAGGAAACTCACATCGATGAAAGTTTGCTCATAGTACCTGACAGGTTTCAGTGTATGTAATTAAGAATTGATTTGTTTTCTTTCTCCCTGGGAAGTAATGCACAATAAAGACAGGAATTAGGACAGCAGGAGATAATACTCATTTCTATTAAATTGTTTTGTCCTCTCAGTTTGATTAACATGATGATATTCTTTTAGTGAAATGATTAACAGATAGACAGATGTGCAGACAGCCATCACAGACAGAGAGGCAGACAGACAGAAAAGCAGACAGACAGAAAGATAGTAGATAAATAAATAAAAAGAATAATATCTTGTCAATGCCTTGGCACTCAATACTCCTGAGATGTTATCACACTCTTGTGCTGACTTCTAGTGATCCCGTAACCAGATAACAAAGCCTTCATTCAGCATGAGGAAATACATCGTGTTTCACAATGGCAACTGGAATTTAGAACAAATCTACAAACAATATGATGATATTTGAGCCAGCAGAAAATAACTTGTGCTGAGTATGTATATAGGACTTATATAATGTGTGAGTAGTTTCTGTGACAACCTTGTACCACATGCACCCAGGCCGTGTCACAGATGGCGGAAGCCATGTTAACGCGCCCATTAATGTTTATTCCATTCTGGAAAATTTTTATGGACATTGTTTTCATGTATGCAGAGGACAAACTAATACTATGATAACCTCTGTGCTGGATTAGTGCAAGCCATTGTTCAATAGGGCATATCTCCTGTTGCATCTGACAGGAAGCAGGTCGAAGGTCATGAGTAGTGGCAGCATGTACTTGAAGTACTGTTTTGAGGTCTGTAGTATGGAAACATTTTTTAATGTCTTAATGAATTAATTAGATTACCAAGCACAGCAACTAATGTGAGAGGTTGATGTGCAATGTAAGAAAGGAGCTGTAGAACGTACATCTGAAGCAAGTCTACACTAGTCTGGTGGCTGTTCACTGTAAGCCCAGGGCTATCCCAGTACAAAACAAAACGGCGGAACGCTAAGGTAACTTTATCTGCAACCTTAGCGACAGACTACACCATTGCTGGGGTTGGAGTTCATGCTACCTTAGAGTTGCGCTGTTTCCTACAGGCGAGCTCAGAGCTGTATAAAAGCCTACGACTGAAGCAGAAGTCTACTCGGGAGGCTGCTGTGAATTGTATGTTTATATGTTATCAGTTAGCTCCCAATTCAGTGTAAGTAACAACAAACTCTGTCCATTATACTGTGTATAGTTGCCCGATTGCCTTCCTAGTGTACACTGGGGCTCTGCTACATTACAGCAACTGGGGGCTCCGTACATCCACATTTGTGCCAGTGTGTTTGTTTGGACACGACATGTGCAATAAACACATAGCTGTAAATTGCAGCGACGACTGGGCAGGTGCTCCGAGCCAGATTTCCTCTGATAAGTAGGTGAACGATAGGTGAACTGATAGGCAGGGCAAATACTGGCGATGGCAGGTAATAAAAGTGACCTCATTTTATTTATTTTTCTAATTAGAATACTTTTATGTTCTAAATATTATTATATTTATAATTTGTTCGCCACCATTTCAAAGCACAAGTAGTAGTATTTAAAATATGACATTTAAGGTTAAGAGAGTAAATGTGTTCTGCCAAACGCGTTTCTAGTTTTTTCCAAAGTTTACGGCACGCCAACAGGTTTTCTAAATCCAAACCTTATTGAACAGTGCACTAATGGTATTTTTTCTGGTACATTCTTTTCCCATGGTGTGTTAAACTTTGATGTGCCTAGCCATGAGGCGGCTAAGATCAAACATTTTCCGTTGAAAGAAAATGGTTACCTTTTGGGGAAATTTGGAATGTTCATTTCAGAGTTTCCGGCATAGTAATTTAACTCAGGTGGTAACCATGGAAACAGGAAGGTGCCAAAAATGAAGATGAATCGGTCATATGTGAAGTTTGTAAAGATGTTGTTTTAGACGAATATTGCAATTATGTTTCTGTTGCTCAGAAAGATGCTGAGACTAATAAGAAGAGTCTGAAATTGAAGATGTTATCAGTGTTATTTTGACTAAATATTTTGGTAGTAATTCTCATGTTTACCACTGGCATTTTTGTTGTTTGAAATTCCACAAGTAACTCATGCATGACTTGAAAGCCAATTTCAAATTAATTTCAATTTTGATTGAATGAGAAAATTCGGTGGATTTGTGGGAAAGATTATGGTTCCCATTGATACCTGCAGTTTGGAGTAATGGATCTTTATTGAAATTTGTGCAGTTGTCCTCTAGACCTTAAGCTTGACTGGGATTGGAAAAAGAATAGAAATATTTCTGTTTTTAATGTTTAATTTTTAATTGGGCTTTAGAGCCACTTTCAAGATTCTTATATCACGGCTTGTCAGTTTAGGGCAGGAGGAAACCCGCAACATCCGTAGCGCTGAATGTTGCAGTAAACCTGC